>UESW01001423.1:0-38591 GCA_900491605.1 Calamus simplicifolius | reverse complement strand
CGCAAGTACCATCGGATCGTCGCCGATCCGATCGATCGCGACGGTCCGAGATAGGTCGACGCCGACCGGGATCGATCATGGCTTGGGTCGATCGCAACCGTCGGATCATCGCCGACCGGGATCGATCATGGCTTGGATCGATCGCAACCATCGGATCATTGCCAACCGGGATCGATCATGGCTTCAATCGATTGCAAGTACTGTCGGATTATCGTCGCCGATCCGATCGATCGCGACGGTACGAGATAGGTCGGCCGACCGGGATCGATCATGGCTTGGATCGATCGCAACCGTCGGATCATCGCCGACCGGGATCGATCATGGCTTCGATCGATCGCAAGTACCGTCAGATCGTCGCCGATCTAATAGATCGCAACGGTACGAGATAGGTCGACGCCGACCGGGATCGATCATGGCTTGGGTCGATCGCAACCGTCGGATCATCGCCGACCGGGATCGATCATGGCTTGGATCGATCGCAACCGTCGGATCATCGCCGATCGAGATCGATCATGGCTTTGATCGATCGCAACCATCGGATCGTCACCGATCCGATCGATTGAGACAGTCCGAGATCGGTAGTCGTCGATCGGGATCGATCATGGCTTCGATCGATCGCAAGTACCATCGGATCGTCGCTGATCCGATCGATCGCGACGGTCTGAGATAGGTCGACGCCGACCGGGATCGATCATGGCTTTGGTCAATCGCAACCTTCGGATCATTGTCGACCAGGACCGATCATGGCTTCGATCGATCGCAACCGTCGGATCATCGCTGATCCGATCGATCGCCACGGTCTGAGAGAGGTCGTCGCCGACCGGGATCGATCATGGCTTGGATCGATCGCAACCGTCGGATCATCGCCGACCGGGACCGATCATGGCTTGGATCGATCGCAACCGTCGGATCATCGCTGACCGGGATCGATCATGGCTTGGATCGATCTAAACTGTCGGATCATCGCCGACCGGGATCGATCATGGCTTTGATCGATTGCAAGTACCGTCGGATCATCGCCGATCCGATCGATCAAGACGGTACGAGATAGGTCGATGCTGACCGGGATTGATAATGGCTTGGGTCGATCGCAACCGTCGGATCATCGCCGACCGGGATTGATCATGGCTTGGATCGATTGCAACCGTCTCATCGCCGATCGGGATTGATCATGGCTTCGATCGATCGCAAGTACCGTTGGATCATCGTCGACCAGGATCGATCATGGCTTCGATCGATCGCAACCATCGGATCGTCGCCAATCCGATCGATCACGACGGTATGAGATAGGTCGACGCCGACCGAGATCGATCATGGCTTCGATCGATCGCACCGTTGAATCATTTATAATTATTAAAAAAAAAGTTATGAAAAAGTTTAAAAAAAATATTAAATAAAATTTTTATCAGTATAATAAATAAAGAAATATAATATTGCAACGCATAATTTGCGTCGCAATGTTTTTAAATAAATATATGTAATTAAAAGTTTTTAAAAAATATTGCGATGCAATTTTGCGTCGCAATTATAATCATAATTTTAAATATATCATTTATAAATATTAAAAAATTATTGCAACGCCGTAGCGACGCATTTTTAAAAAAAAAAACAAATATTGCGATGCAATGTATGCGTCGCAATTTTTTTAGTAAATATGATTCTTATCAGTACTAATAAATAAAAGAATATAATATTGCGACGCATAAGTTGCATCGCAATATTTTTTAAATAAATATATGTAATCAAAAAGTTTTAAAAAAATATTGCGACGTAATTTTGCGTCGCAATTATTATCATTAATTATAAATATATCATATATAAATATTAAAAAATTATTGCGACACCGTAGCGATGCATTTTAGAAAAAAAAATAAATAAATATTGCGACGCAATGTATGCGTCGCAATTATTTTTAGTAAATATAATTTTTATCAGTATTAATAAAAGAAATATAATATTGTGACGCATAAGTTGCGTCGCAATATTTTTTAAATAAATATATGTAATCAAAAAGTTTTAAAAAAATATTGCAACGCAATTTTGCGTCACAATTACTATCATTAATTATATATTATCATTTATAAATATTAAAAAATTATTGCGACGCCGTAGCGATGCATTTTAGAAAAATAAATAAATAAATATTGCGACGCAATGTATGCGTTGCAATTATTTTTAATAAATATGATTTTTTTCAGTATTAATAAATAAAAAAATATAATATTGCGACGCATAATTTGCGTCGCAATGTTTTTTAAATAAATATATGTAATCAAAAGTTTTAAAAAAATATTGCAACGCAATTTTTGCGTCGCAATTATTATCATTAATTATAAATATTATTATTTATAAATATTAAAAAATTATTGCGATGCACTGTATGCATCGCAATTATTATCATAAATTATTATTTTAATCAATTAAAAATATTAAAAAAATATTGCGATGCCTTAGCGATGCAATTCCTAGAAAATAAAAATAATTTTCCCGTCGGACCTTGGCGCCAAGTTAGCGACGCAATTATTTGCGTTGCTATTTTTTTCATAAAATTATAATAAAACCAAATTAATGATGGATTAGCGACGCATTGATACGTCGCTAATACATAATAAATTTAACAAAAATATTGCGACCAATTAGCGATGCAATTAATTGCATCGCTAATTACTCATATATATACAGTCGGCCGGCCTTCTCTTCTTCTTCCTTGTCTTGACCTACCCGCCGCCCTCCCGAAAAAAAATCCGGCTTCCCCCCGTTCGCTGCTCCGACTCCCCCCATCTGGTGCTCCGGCTCCCCGGCGTTCTCCTCCAACTCCGGCGTCTTCTCTCGACCGAGGTAAGCCCCCCACCCTATTAAATTTTTTTTTTTGTAATAATTTCCTCCGGCCACGGCCAAGACCGTGGCCGTCTTCTCCGGCCACGGCCGTTGCCGTGGCCGGCAGTGGCCTGGCCACGATGGCCAGGCCACTGTCAAAAAAAAAAAAAATCAGTAACAGGGGGTGGGGAAACCCCCCGTGGCCAGGCCACTGTCAAAAAAAAAAAAAAATCGGTAACAGGGGGGTGGGGAAACCCCGCCCCTTTTGTCTTCTCCGGCCACGGTCGGACAAGGCGGCCACGGCCGCTGTCGTGGCCGTTTTCTCCGGCAACGGCTGCTGCCGTGGCCGGCAGTGGCCTGGCCACGGTGGCCAGGCCACTATCAAAAAAAAAAAATGGTAACAGGGGGGTTCTCCCCCCCCTCATTTTGTCTTCTTCGGCCACGGCCGAGGCCGCGGTCGGACAAGGCAGCCACGGCCGCTGCCGTGGCCGGCAGTGGCCTGGCCACGGTGGCCAGGCCACTGTCAAAAAAAAAAAAAATCGGTAACAGGGGGGGTGGGGAAACCCCCCCCTTTTGTCTTCTCCGGACACGGCCGAGGCCGCGGCCGAACAAGGCGGCCACAGCCACTGTCGTGGCCGTCTTCTGCGGCCACGGCTGCTTCCGTGGCCGGTAGTGGCCTGGCCACGGTGGCCAGGCCACTGTCAAAAAAAAAAAAGGTAACAGGGGGGGGGGTCCCCCCCCCATTTGTCTTCTCCGGCCACGGCCGAGGCCATGGCCGGACAAGGCGGCCACGGCCGAGGCCGCGGCCGGACAAGGCGGCCACGGCTGCTGCCGTGGCCTGGCCACGGTGGCCAGGCCATTGTCAAAAAAAAAAAATCGGTAACAGGGGGGTGGGGAAACCCCCCCTTTTGTCTTCTTCGGCCATGGCCGAGGCCGCGGCCGGACAAGGCGGCCACGGCCACTGCCGTGACCGTCTTCTTCGGCCACGGCTGCTGCTGTGGCCGGCAGTGGCCTGGCCACGGTGGCCAGGCCACTATCAAAAAAAAAAATGGTAACAGGGGGGGTTCCCCCCCCCATTTTGTCTTCTCCGGCCACGGTGGCCAGGCCACTGTCAAAAAAAAAAAAAAATCGGTAACAGGGGGAGTGGGGAACCCCCCCCCCCTTTTGTCTTCTCCGGCCATGGCTACTGCCGTGGCCGGCAGTGGCCTGACCACGGTGGCCAGGCCACTGTCAAAAAAAAAAAATGGTAACGGGGGAAACCCATTTTATCTTCTCCAGCCGCAGTCCAAAAAAAAAAAAAAGTTAGGGAAAAAAAAAGTTAGGTGGGGGGCCACGGTGACTAGACAAAAAAAAATTAAAAAAGTAACAGCTAGGGGGCTTTTCCCCACCCCCGGTCCCTTCAATTAAAAAAAAATTTAACACTCATTAAAAAAAATTAACAAAAAAATAGATTCTATTAGATTTTATTGTTTTTAAAAATATTTTCAAATAATTTGATGATAAATATAAATTTTTTTTATAAGATTAGTTATAAATTAATTAATTTATGTCATTAGTCGGAGCTTTTTGGATAGACTGATTGTTATGTCTTGATTATGTAATAATATTTGTAATGCTAGATAGAAAGTCTTGTTGTATTATTATTTAATTTGCATAATGTTTATGCAATAATTAATCTAAGCAGAATGTTTATGCAATAATATTTGTGCATTTGTAGGTATGACGGGCAGAGGTAGATCTACCGACGACAGATGGAGTGAGCAGGGACGTAGCCCTGCTGCATCAGATCATATGAGCGTCAGAGATGGAGAGTTCGGATCTTCAGCAGTCGCACAACCTTCGATCTCTCCAGCAGGTATTACCATCCAGCCGATCGGCACATACCTCCGAGAGTTCTTCCACCATCGGCCGCACCGTACTTTGACTCGATGCTCAGGGGCTATAAGTATATACTAATTAAAAATATATGTTTATATTTTAAGTCAATTACTTATAAACATGCATTTTTTTAACAGATTTATTGAGCAGCATCATGTATCCAGCCACATCAGCGCCGTATTTCAGAGGCGTGCAGATCCCAGTGGCTACGATTGGCGCCACGTATCTCCAGCCACGAGGGAGTTTTATTTTTCTGGGTTTCAGGTAAACTTATTAAATACAATTTATCACTGATATAAAATTTCTTAATCTTAATAAATTCAGAAACTAATTGTTTATTTTAATGCAGAAAAAGTATACGTGGGATCCCAGCCATGATGCCATTAGGGCAGCATGGGAGGCTCTGACGGGACGCTGATACTCCAACATGCTTCATCGTTGGAGGTCATCGGGTCAGCATCCTGCGCACGTACCAGAGGGTATTTGGCACGAGTGGCAGCAGGCCTGGCAGTCCGATGGCTGGCGCAGGAGGTCCGCATCAGCCAGCACAAACCGCCGATCTGAGAAGGGCGCTCCTGGCACGGGTCTCTCCCGCCATACTTCGGGCTCCATTTCGATTCAGGAGCACAGACGGCGTATGGTAAGAAAACATAAATATTTTAATTACTATTTTAGTTATTTACAAATATTTGTATTAATATCATTTTTTTTTAATGTTATAGTCTGAGCAGGAGGGCGGAGATCCTGGTGAGTTTCGTCTATTCAGGGCGACACACACCAGGAGGGACGGTTCCTGGGTCAACACGCGATCACGGGAGGTTGCGGTAAGAAATTAGATTTATGTAGTATCTGTTTAATTTCTAAAATTTTATTTCGAGAATTTATTAACTCATTTATTGTTGATTTCATAATTTAAAGACACGAGTCGAGGAGCTTCGCTCCCAGGCATCGCAGGTCGACTCTACTGATGGGGAGACGCCCGTCAACTCTCAGCAGAGGAGAGTCGGCGTGTGTTTTTGGAGGATGTTGGTGCCCAGCCGCGAGACCGCCGGGTCTATGGTCTGGGCACTAGAGCTTCTACATATTTTCCCCATCAGGCCTCCAGCTCGCGACTTTCTGGTGATCTTCCTCCCGAGCGTTTACACGACCTTCGGAGATCTATTGTAGAGGAGGTTCGGCAGGAGGTCGAGCAGGATTTCGAGGATCGTATGCGAGGCCGGGATCAGGAGATTGCAGACATGCGAGATGAGATGCATTATTTATGGGATATGGTTAGCCGCTTGTCGCAGAGTCTCCAGCCTCCACAGCCTCCATGTGATCGCTCAGATTCTTGATGTATTTTTTTTTTTTTTATGTTGTACATGAAAACTTCAAAATTTTAATATATGAATTATTTTTGAAAATTAAATGATTATTGTTTGGATCATATGAGTGAAGAATGTTTCGATCAATATTTAAATGTAACGAAATTGTATTAACCATTTTAATTTTTAAATTTTTATTTTTTTTAAAAAATATTTATTTAGCGACGCATTAGCGACTGCAATTGCATCGCTAATATTTTTAAAATATATTATTAAATATTACGACGCAATGACCTGGCGTCGCAATAATATAAAAAAAATTTAATAGCGATGCATTAGCGACTCAAATTGAGTCGCTATTATATCTAAAATATTTTAATAAATATTGCGACGCAATGACCTTGCGTCGCAATATTTTATCAAATTTTTTATTTGCGATGCTTTAGCGATGCAAATGGCGTCGCTTTAGCGACGCAAATGGCGTCGCTATTATATCAAAAAAATTATTATTAAATATTACGATGCAACTAAATGCGTCGCAATATTGCGACGCAATTGAGTGCATCGCAATATTTAATAATAATTTTAAATATTATAATTTAATTTTTAATTTAGCGACACATTTGGATGCGTCGCAATATTGCGACGCAATGTTGCATCGCAGAGAGTCGCAATATTGCGATGCAATTGCAACAAATGGATATTGCGACGGACATCTGAGCGACACCGTCATTGCATCGCTATTGCGTCGCAATAGCATGTTTAGCGACGCAATTGCGACGCATTGGGCGTCGCAATATTTTATTTCTCTTGTAGTGTTTGTGAAATTGGTTTTTAATTGTTAAATTTTTAAAAGAATCCAATTCACCCCCCTCTTGGGTTGCCATCTGGGCCAACACAAATTAAGCCTATGAAGATTTTCAGGCCCCGGCCCCAGTGTACGAAGGATGCTACTTGGATTTGGTCGCTTCCCACTCTTCCCCGAGTCTAGCTATTTATTTGGAAGCTTCTATGGGACTATCTTTCGATGAGTGCCCTGCTCTCTCATAGGGGTCTGCCAATCCAGCCGATCTGCCCTCTGTGTGGATTGGAGGATGAGTCTACGGATCATGCTATCTTCATATGTCATAGAGCTAGACGGATTTGGCACTTGATGGGTTATTTTTGCAGAGTGGATGCTTCTGGTTCCCCACGATCCCTCTTCTTTCATGATCTCCGGAGGACCTCTCAACATAAGCGTGGTCTTTCGGCGGCCATGGCTTATCAGATTTGGATATCGAGGAACTAGCTCATCTTCTCGGAGGACTTTATTTCTTCACACCGGCTTGTGTGGAAGATTAGATCTTTATCTGCGGATTGCGCCCGTGCTATTCAAGCGGTTGGTTCTGACTCCTCTGGCCTCTGGGGATCCCCTGCTGCTTCGATAGCGAACCGGCATACAGCTTTTATTTCTTGGGAGCCCCCCCTCTAGGTTCGTCAAAATCAACTTTGATGGGAGTGTCCGTGGAAGATTTGCTGATTCTGCATTCATCATCCGAGGGCCTCAGGGTGATATGTTGACAGTGGGTGGATTTGGTACCCTTGATTCCTTTGTCCCTATGACAAAGTTTTATGCTGCTTGGGCAGGTATTACTTATGCCTCTTAGATTCTTCATGCTCATAGGTTCGTGATTGAGGGTGATTTTATGACAGTTATTCGGTGGCTGAGAAAGAAGAATTTTTCTGAAGCCCCCACTAACCTTATTCTCAGGGACCTATGGTCTATCCTGCAGAAAGTTGATACTGCCCAAATACGTCACATATACCGTGAAGCCAATTCGGCGATTGACTGGGCGGCGACTTCAGTGGCTCAACATGCTGGTTATTGGATATGGAGGCTGGGTGACCCCTGTCCTTCTATTTTGCAGCAAATTTTGTATTCTGATCTATGTGAGTTGATTCGCACTAGACTAGTGTAATCGTTTGCTTGTACTAAAAAAAAAAAAAAATTAAACCTATGACAAGTTAACATATATATATGGTCCAAAAACAAGTGTCCAAGAGAGAAAGCATAGTTGGTTGGGTTAATCCATTCCTCATCAACGGTCCAGAACCACAATGTAGTCAGGCCCGTGTCAAAGATTTGCATTGTTCTGCAACATGCTCATGCGAAGAATTATGACTGGAGACAGAGGGCGCAATTTGCAGAACTTATATTGGTCTTAAAAACTCTAGTCGACATCCTATACTTGCTGTCATCGATGTGGATGTATGATGGAATCTCTTCAGCCGCTCCCATGATGCTATATTAATTAATTAGGAACAGACGCGTGTCATACATTCCAAGAATGAAGTTGAAATAAAAATATAAAAGAAAAATACCATAACATATATATTTTTTTATACGAAAGATTTTTATTAACAGAAGAGAACTGCCACGTCAGCATTAAAAAAAATCAGCTAAACTTCCGTCCATATATACTATTTTCTTTCTCAAAGACTATATTTTTCTTACGAAACGATGAGTCACTGTATTTTTAAATTTTCTTATAAATACAAGTATATACTGATTGAATGCTTTATCAAAAACCTCTGTAATTTCAATAAGATATCCAATATTAAAATAGTTTAATCCTTCAGACAACAATTCATAGATAATTGCTTAGAAATCTCTCTTCAAAATAATATTTTGAAAATTCAAATCCGGATCAAACTAAAGCTTTGCTTACCGTATATGCTTATATTCGATATTTTCTTTATCATTGTTGTAATACAATCTCCAAAATAGTGGATAAAAACAAATTGATCAAAACTAGCATGACTGGATAAGTCAACTTAATCTAGAGAAAATTAAGAGGCATGTCTTGTTCGCCTGTAGAAGCCATTTTTAGAAGTCACATCCAAGCTAACTAGAAGGGAGTGGGCGATTTAGCTAGGGATGGCAATGACCCGGGACGACCTCTATCAGTTCTATCTCTGTTGAAAAAAATCTCTCTGTTCTTCATCCCGTTATACCGTTATAGTTAACAGTACCAGAATAGGTATACCGGCCAGATAAATGAGTACCCCATCCGGATACCCAATGAATACCTATTTATTTATTTACATAAAAAAATAAAATTATTTTATTAAATTTATAATTTATCGACAGCTTAAAAAAATAATAGAGAGATTTAAACGTGTTTTACTAAAGGTTTTTTAGTATATATTTTTTATTTATTTTAAAGTTTGAATATTTAATATATTAATATATATATATATATTTAAAATTTAAATATATTATATTAAAGTTAACGAAAATAAATATGGATAAACGGGGACGGGATGGAGGATATCGTCTCGCGGTCGTTTATCCGTTTAGCCGTTAAATGGATAATTTTTGTATTCGTTAAATCGTTTAGATCGAAAATTTCTCAACCCATTCGCCTGGCTGATTTTATCTGGATTCGGTATATCTATCGGAAAGCTAACTCAGCGGCTGACTGGGTAGCTGTCCGGATGGCCCATCATTCGGGTGTTTGGTCGCAGGGGGACCCGTGCCCTCTGGTTCTTTTTTAAATTTTGTATTCCGATATATCAGGCTTGACTTACCTTAGATTAGTGTGATCGTCCGCCTGTAACAAAAAAAAAAAAAAACCAAATGAGAAAAGTTACCATCCCTAATTTTAGCAGATTAATTACATCTTATTTCTAGTAATGGCATATATTTTACCTTGAATTCCATCTTTAGCTTTTGCTGCATCACATATATAGTGGGCTTCTATACTAATAGGACAATGGAGAAGAAGAAAAGGAAAAAATGGTGGCCCCGGAAAGCAAAGAAAAACTCTTTGGACACAACGCATGGTATAGAAATGCATGCATTATGCATGGTAATTAATTCGTATGCGCGCATAGGAGCGCATGCGATGTAAAAAGAATAAAAATATTTTTGGCACATGTGCGTACGAATTAATCATCAGATGCGGTGCGTTCATCCTGCGTTCATCCTGCATCGCGCATGGTACAGAAAGATTTTTTTTAAAAAGTAATTTTTTTAATTTTATTTTTAAAAAATTATTCAAATAGGTCTCGACAAAGATGGGGACGTCAGGTGCAACCATGGCCACATATATGTCGATCGGAGTAGATGGGGATAGAGATTTAATTTAAAAACTTAACGGTTCCATTTACATATATATGGGCGAGATGAACCATCAAATCCGTTTGTTTACAGGCCCAACAAATTATCAAGAAATTTCTAGCCAACTACAATCTAAAACCCTAACATATAAATCATAATGAAATGTTTTGAATTTGAGTTCTAAATGCGCATATGTTTGCTCTGATACCATATGTATGAATTTAGGATTGCACATGCAAAATTTAGAATACTAAATAATAATTAAAATCTATTTTCACATTATTTGCGCCATATTCCATTTATGCAAATGCTGTAGAGATTTTCATAGCCTCATGAGTGCGATGGGCTCCTCTATATATATCACCTCCTCTTACTTATCCCACTTTATGTTGTTTTTCAACAGAGCTTAACAATCATCTAATTAATTCTCTTTATATATAAGACTAATTAGAATTTAAGTTAAATTAGGATGAAAATGGGAACCATATTATAAAATAAAATAATTAGTAGACTCTTCCATTAAATAACCCAAATGAAGACCTTATACCTTTATACCACACATCCACACACACATATATAATCAAATTAAAATGGATAATGCACTTTATTTAAACTTATACTAGTCATCAAATCTGAATCATATTTAATTTATTTTTATAAGATATGAAAGTGCATAATTAATGGTAGCCTATATTAAATTTAAACATCTACATCTGTTTTTCTTGAGCCACTGTTCTCGGTAGGATCCAAATGCCAAATATGCTCTTGAAAGAGCACCCATTCTATGGCCATGTGCTAACACTTAAATCGTAAATGTACCAAATTAAAATATTAATTTATTGAGATGATTCACAAAGTTACAAGCTTCTTACAATTTAAATAATGAACAAATAAAGTATTGCAATCTCTGTAAAACAAATCTGTGTTCAAGTGATCTCCCATGTGAAAGAGAGTTTATTATCTCTGTCGTTTCATTTGTAACCCATATTAATGGGGAAGAATCAATCTTAGTTGTGGTATCCAACTTGATTGATTTAATTACTCTAAACTCCTCAGGCAGGCATGTCGTATATATATATAAAGCTTTTTTTTTTTATTTCCATTCAACCTTCTAGCAAGCAGGCATATTTGAAGGACGAGGCAGCAATTGAGATCGTGGGCTTGTACCATTCTTCACTATGAGCACTGTTTCCATTCCCCAACTGGCATGGCGTTCCAAGTGGCAGTGGATGAACCAGACACCTGAATAAATATATTCAAGATGAATCAATAAAAATGTGCATGGTTTAAATCTTTTCTTTTTTCTCCCATCAAACCATGATGAAATAAAGAAAAGGAAGTGCTTTGCCTAACTTATAAGATATTTTGTAATTAATAGACAATTGTTCTTCAACAATGACCCAAAACATCAATTAGAAAAGAAACAAAACTGATCACCTGGGTTCGTGGTCCTGAACCTGATAGCCGCCCACCCATTCTTGGGCACTCCAACCGTGTTCTCAAATGGTGGGTCTACCAAGTTATAGCTCTGCGGGTCCTTCTCCTTGTCATAGTTCCCAAACCCCATTCCCACCATGTAGAAGCTATGACCATGCATGTGCATGGGATGGTTCTCTCCGGCCAAAAGGTTAGTCCCTTGAAACACCATCTCCACGCTAGTGTTGTACTCCAAGACCCTAACCTCAGTCGCAGTCTTTGGAAACAACAAGCTCGTCGGAAAGTTATCACCGGTGAAGTTGAAGTAGAATGGCGGCTCGTTTGGAAAATCCGTCCCATATACACCTTGGATATTCCGGTAGTAGGCCTCGAGGATATCGATTGATGGGGTAACAAAACTTATGTTGTTAAGACTAGCAGCAAGCCGGCTTCCATTAGGCCCCTGGCAAGAGTTATTAGGGCATAAAATCTCATTGACGGATACCGAGATGATGATCTGTTCGTCAACGGACTGTGGGACATCAACGGGGTGGTCTTTGCTCGCCAGAGACCGAAGCTTAGAAGTGAAGTTGGTAGCGGAAACGGTGTCGTTGTTTAGGGGGAGGAATGGGAACTGCGGAGTGGTCGATGAATTGGTGGCGTTGGTGTACTCTATGATCGCTGTCGTGATGGTGGGATTGAACGCGATTCCAACTGCACTCGAGTAGGGCGAAGCTGCCATGTAGTAACGATTATTTGTGGAGTTGGCGAGGGGTTGGTTGGCCTCGAGGAGGAGGTCCATGGTCTGGCCTGGTGTGATCATGATGAAGTCGGTATCGAAGGGCTTGGTGTACCTCGCATCGATGCCAACCACCGTGAGCTTGTGTCCGGCGACGGCAAAGAAGTGTTCATTGTTAATGGCTGCATTGATAACTCGGAGCAGGTAGGTCTTGCCATACTCTACTAAAGCCTTGAATGTCCCTGTAGGTAGATAGATAGATAGAGAGAGAGAGTTAAATAAATGTGAGAAAAATGGCAAGATAGAATGCAGGCAAACTAGTGAATGCCATGTGGAATTGGATGAGGGAGTGACGTGTGATGTTGGGTTTAATTACCTTGCTGGGAGCAATTGTAGAGATCGCCGGGTTGGCCATTGATGGTGTAGGCATCAGAGATCGCCGGATCACCACCTGTGCGAAGAGCGTCTGCTAGAACTTGACTTATGTTGGCATTCCACCATTCTCCTGTTAGTGATTAATTAATATATATAAGAATGAAATGATTGAGAGTTTGTCACCCTTGAAGAACTAACTAGAGAGAGAGAGAAGCAAGACCTAGAATGATGGGTATCTCCTCATAGGGCTTGGGGAAGGGGAAGGTGGTTCCAAGTCGAGGGTACACTATGATGGCTCCATATACCGTTGCTCGATCCCAATTGCTGTGGGCGTGCCACCACATGGTCCCTTCCTCTTCAGACAACAAGATGGTGTACGTGAAATTAGCTCCAGGTTGGATTGGACATTGCGTGATGTACGCTGGCCCATCGAACCATGGGTTACTCGGCTGGTCCGCCCCATGCCTGAAAACAGGATAATTAGTACGTACGTGGTATCAATCACAGTCCGTAATAGGCTTTTAGTAGTTAATTCAGAAGTTTTTGTTGGAAGTGCTTGACGATTTTGATTCTTACCAATGGAGGCTGATGCTGTTTCCTGCACGGTTGTAAACGCTAACGGTAAAGGTGTCACCCTTCTGGGCATTGATTGTAGGCCCTGGGAACTGGCCATTAACCGTCAAGATTTTCTTGGTATGACAAAGTCGAGTGTAGGAAGCTTCTTCTATCTGCAGTAATTATAAGTAATCATCATGCACCATGAGAGAGTGATCGGTTTAAACTTTTAGTGATGATGTATTTTTTTATACAAAAAAAAATGATTTATAAATTCAAAATCGGTCATAATATTTAATTAATTTATAAAGTATGGTTAGCTATTTTCTCTATATCATGCAATGTGGAAGAACATTTTAAAGTTGGGAGTCTCGAAAAAGGACCTAGCTAGCAATTAATTAAGAATTGGCCAACTGAATCAATGCACACTAGTGATGTCCATGGAGGCAGCTGGCTTGTCCTCGTGCCCATGATGAAATGGAAATTCATATATGGATTCAATATAGCGTGTGCTAGTTTAAGCTTCTTTTATAAGATAAAGAGTCACAAAAGGCTTGAACTTTGTCACTCGATAAGTCTAGCCCACGCCCACAAAAGCTGTATGTAGACGATCTCCCTTGCTAGCATAGCCTTAATTCCATTTCAGTCACATATAACAAGTATGTATCTGAAAGGACTTACCCTTTTGATCTCGGCATTTGGCTCACCAACTCATGCGTTAGATCAAGCCTGCCCATTGGCATCCTAGCTAGCTAGTGAAAATAACTAAACTTAAGGTCCTATCATGAAAAAGTAAAAAACAGACACTAAACATAAGATAGCCTTATGAGCATGGTTTCATATTGCATGTGAATCATTTCCAAATGGGCACCCCATTTTAGTATGAAAAATCTTAAGGCTATGTTTGAAATAGGGGATAAGGGAGAATATTCAGGATATCCCCCTTATTCCCAAAAGCTATAACTACAAAAGATAAGTCTGGAAAAGGTTATCCCCTGAACTTATTCCCTAGGAAAACTTAGAAATAGCTGGAGCTATCCTTTGATGACAAAATTATTATTAAAAAAGATGATTATTCCTTCAGTTATTTCTTGGATAAATTCTATCCGGCCTATACACTTATCCAGAAATAGCATTTTGGGAATTCAAACACAACCTAAATGGTGAAATTAACTCGTTGAGATAAACTTACGATAAACTCTTGGTGATATGTCGCAGCCCAAATCGGACTACCAAGTAGACCGCATAACATCATTACAAACCCGACCAATTGCATGATGGAAAACTTAAGGATGCCTATAATTTGATGCAAGGGAATAGAAAAGAGAGCAAAATTTTTCTCTGTATGTTATGCTGGCCTTTGAGAGATCTCCATGGGGTATTTGTAGGGGCAACCGTTGGCATGGCTGTGAATTTTGTGACAAGTTAACTGGTTTCAATATTTAGGTAGGAAGGCTTACAATGACCCATTTATTCACGTTTTCTTTATGAAGGCTTACAATGACCCATTCATTCACGTTTTCTTTGAAAGCTGTAGCACCCATGTTTGCATCCGTGGTTTTTAAGTGTTTGGTGGGTTGAAACCCTTGAGAACTTTCACCAATTCATTTTTGGGGTATGAGTATTCTTGCAAATCTAAAAAGCTTAATATTTGTAACAAATAACAAGTATTGCCCCTCAAAAGCAATGAATATTTGAACGAAGCGTCAATCTAACACCCACACCACCAAATTAATATATGAGCAAAGGATAATAACATGGTATATACCACTTTAAGGACTCCTACTAAGTTAGGTGCGTTTTGTGATACATTACTGTATTATTTACTATAATTTAATTGTGTCACATATTTTCATTCTACTATACTGTGCATGAAGACCATGTAGGGCGCATGGTTCCAGATCTTTTGTTCTATAAGCGATCCAGCTAACTTATTTTGAATTTTGAAATTGGAATATTAGACTACTTGGGTTTTATCAACACTTTGAACTGGGTTAGCCTAAAATTTTAAATTTGTTTGGATTTACTTTATATAGGGATCCTTTTGAATTGGCATATATAATTATATTCGCATGTGCATATTTATTAGGTCTACAATCTTTTTCTTCTTTAACAACGATGATTTGTGTATAATATCTAATTGAGTTGATAGTTGGAGATTCTAACCTAATAGTTGTATTTTTGAGAGAGAGGTATCTATTTATGAACCCTCAAGGATTATTTTCTCAAATGTTCACCATGAATAATTATATCTACTACACAAAGGTGATGCTACTAGCTAGTAATATTCTAAGAAGGAAGAAGAAGAAGTAAATTAATGGCTGTGATTTCCTTAATTTTTTTTTTTTGCAGATCCTTCGGAGTTAATGTAATCATATGCATGACCAACCAAATAACAACTTTGTTGCTTGAGAGGTGGAAGCTCAACTTTAAATTTACTGCATCCATTGGGATTGAATTTACTAGTTGCAACCTCTAATCGGTGCAAGCACATTAATTCGTGAAAGGTTTTAGCTGTGCACATTGAAGAAGACAATCCCATTGAATGATCTTGGTGTTGTTTTGAAGTTGACTGATTATATAGCTGCGCATATATATCCCATCTTTTATTGACAAAAGAAAAGAAAAGAAAAGAAAAAAGAAAAAAAACGGTTTCATCGCTTAAAAATAATTTAAAAGAAAAAAAAAAGTGTCATGAAGGTCTTAGAATATTTGTAAGACGTGATAGTAGCACATGGAAACTAGATAAACCATGCACGCTTGCATGCGTGGACGCAAACCAGCGACATGTGATAGTAGCACATGGAAACTAGATAAACTATGCACGCTTGCATGTGTGACCCTCAGGGTGAGCTTCTGAGAGCGGGAGGTTTTGGATCTATTGACTCCTCCGTCCCAATGTCTGAGCTTTATGCAGTCTGGACGGGTATTTCTTATGCTGTCAGGACTCTTCAGGCCCATAGGATTGTCATTGAGGGTGATTCCCTGTCGGTTATTTCCTGGCTGCAGAAGGAAAACTGCCATTCTGGTCCTACTAACCCGATTCTGACGGACATTCGTTCCATCCTTTCCAAGGTCAACTGTACCCGGATTCGTCATATTTATCGTGAAGCTAATTCGGCGGCGGACTGAGTAGCGTCCTTTGTGGCCCAGCATGATGGATCGTGGTTTTGGATGCCGAGCGATCCCTGTCCATCTATTTTATAGCAAATTTTATATTCGGACCTTTCTGGGCTGACTCGCACTAGGTTAGTGTGATCGTCCGTTTTTGTACCAAAAAAAAAAAAAAAAACCAGCGACATGTTGATTACGAGGCATGATGGGATCAAACTATAGTCAAACCGAGTTAGGCACATCTTTTGCGTGGGGGTCTTGCCCTACGCCACGTAAATATGCTACATTCCACAATAACAAAGTGGGGTCCTCTTCTTTTGACCTCATTATTCCCCTATAATTAATTATATCCGATAGGTCAACAATGTCCCAGATAAACAAACGATCATAACAAAATAACCAGCTATAGCAAGTTGACCAGATTAATAAGTAAAACCTTGGACCTTGCATGGTAGGTATTGCCAACCAAACGGGCCTCTTTAATTTTCTATGCCATCTTGAATTTGACTTTAGAGTACGAAGACAGCTAAGAGAATTAAGTTGGGCTTCCATTGTTGACAAAACTCTAACTTAGTTCTCCTCTCCCAAACAACGTGCCGGCTATTCTCCTCACCGAGTTGTAATTACCACAATTCGGCGTAAGGTTTACTGTTGTTTTGATTTATATAGAAAAGAGTACTTGACACAATTAAGTCGTGAGAATAGAGATATGTAACAGCTTTGTGCACGGAATAAAATAGGGTGGCTATTATATATATAACGACGTTAGCTATTTTAGCACAAAATAATGCGTAACAAGAAATAAAATCAATTTTTTTTAAAAAATTATTATTGATTTGCAAACTATTTGCTGAGTCCATATCGTTCAATGCCCAGGAACTTTTAACATATGATTGTAGATATTTGTTGACAAATAACTCTTTTCTTCTCTAGTTTATCTTAAAGGAACGAAGTTTGCACTGTTCAAATGATATCCAACAGTCCAAGTTATTCGATGAGTATCAACCTTGTCAACACCATGGTAGATATCCATTGGCAGCCAGCTTTTGCTTTCCATAGTTTACCTCAAGAATGAAACTTCCGCCCTTATGAACCTTCATTTGACTTTCCTAGGTCAGAAGAACGAGCTAATTCTAAAAGTCAATACTTGATATCTATGGAAGGATAGCTCATCCTTGTAAAGGTAGATGTAACTTCAATCCTTTATCAACCTTAATTGACATTTTTTTTTTTTCTAAATTGTTTGACAAGCTATAGTCGAAATTCTAGCCGGATACGTGATATGGCTACATATCCTCTAAATGATGTCCTTAATGAATATACAATGTTTATTTTCTTTTTCTTTATCAATTTTTACAATAACATGTGATGACTGAATTTGAACTTCACATATTAATGGATGACTTATCTTCACTAGAATGGTAGAGTACCTCTTAATCGAACTATTTGCTTTTCTACTGATACGTATCATAGTGCAACAATTAAAACACCTTAATTTTACTAATCTTAGGTAGAGTAGCAAGAGTAAGAGGTCGAATCCACAAAGACTTTGAGTATTATTTTAAAATAAATTTATGTAATTAAAAATTTAAATAAACAAACAATTAGTAGTAAAAATAATTAAGATAATTATCTTAATTAGAGTACGGCTTGTAGATCATGATCCATCCTTTTAAGAATATGTCAGTTAAAAATTATTTCCACTTGAAGAGCATTCAATAAGAATTAAACATGAATAAATCCTTTATTTGATAACATGCAAAAAAAAAAATACATCTTAAACTAAGATGAAAAGTTTTTCTTTCTTGACATTCACAAAAAGGCAACAGATAAAACCTTTGATTACTCAGTCAACCATCCAAAACCTCAGCCAATTTGTGCTGAAATCAACCCATGGCTGTGTGATTTCTTCCTTGCCCAGGAATTTCAGCCTAGATAAGATTTATCTAGCTGAACCGAACTTTCCCTATGTTTCTTCTTTCAAGCCGGATTGCCCCTCCTCTCTTCCTCCCCTTTTCCTCTCTCAGCTGGAGCTATTTATTGATGCTGGATGCGGAGAGAGCATGGAGAGATTATGGATCATAGAGAGATTGTGGAAGATGCCGAATAGATTACTGAGAGATTATGGAGGGATTACGGAGAGATTGTGGAGAGATTATGAGCGGTTTTCCTTGAATTCGATTTACCAACTTCAAATTCAAAATATCTTCGATTCAAATTTGAATCCTGAACTGTTACCGAAACGGTGGAATCGAAGAAAAAGAAGAATTTTCTGAGCATTGGCCGTCGGAAGCCATCACTGTGGCCGATGGCTTCCTTCTTCAATATTTCCATAGAATCCGAGGTGATTTTGGTAATTTCCGGCGGTGAAGAGCTTTTGGGTGGCGAGGAGCTTCTCGGCAGCGATGTTTTCGGCAAAGAAAACGGTCTTCGGCGAACCCCCGAGCATCATCGGCGTTCGTCAGCGCTCATGCATGATTCTATGAAAAAAATATGATAAAATCGGCAGATGGTCTTCCGAGTTTGCTTTAAGATTTGTGCAATTGAAGATAAATCATTGTAAATTTTATTGACCCAATTATTGATTTGATGATTAACAAAAGCCATGAGTATATTTCTTATGTTTCTGATAAATTTGATAAGTGTTTCAAGAATTAAGATTGGTTATTCATCAATATGCTAGTTAGAAAATCAGTTTCAAGTTGAATTTAAATGAAATTTATGTAAGTTCAGAACTTGGAGCCGACACCCTAAAATCTTGGAGCGACTCCACAGAGTATCAGAACAGTATTGATTTTCGGCACGCTTCGGAACCGAAACCTAAAATTCTGGAGCCGACACATGAAAAGTTGGAGTCGACACCTGCAGAGTATGGAGCCGACTCCAAACCAATTACAAAGAGTGATGTTTTCGGTCACTGGCGGAGCCGACACCTTCAGAAAGTTGGAGCCAACTCCAGATCTCGCCGAGCCGACACATCAAAATCTTGGAGCCGACACTTGACAGATCGCTTATTACTATTTTTAGGATCCCGATTTGGAGCCAACACCTGAAAACTTGGAGCTGACACCTCCACGTCAGAAACGGATTTTTTCAAGTTTTCATCGGATATATTTTTCTTACCTAATCTCTAACGGATATATTTTCTTTTGGTAAGGTACATCCAAGGACATCTCAACGGCTATTTTTTACCTACTCATGGATTGAAACGCCTATAAAATAGGATTGAATCGTTTTAAAAAAAGGAGAATAGAAACAAAAAAATACAGTGAAACGAAAAGAAAAGAGGGAAAATAAAAAATCCTTCTTCAAGAAATTTTCTGAGCCAAAGCTTGTCCACTATTGAGAGTTAGAAGAGGAATCCAAAAGAGCCAAAAGAGTTATTTCAAAGGAGTTCCCAAGTTTTGAAGAAGAAGAAGAAGAGCCCTAATCTTCAACCGTGTCTTCACCAAATCTCTTCAAGTGCTCTAATTCCATTCAATTCAAAAGAGAAGGAGAAGAGAAGAAAAGAAGAAAAGCTCAAGCCCTACATTGCTTCAGAAATCAGGCTTTTTTATTTTCATTTACTTATTTTGCTCATTTGCTCAATTAAGGAGTTGTTACTGTTATAAATTCTTAATTGATTTATAATTTGTCTAATTCAATCAGGGGATTGAATTAGTGGAGGTAGTATACCTCGGTACAAACTAAGGATAGTTTGTGTTTGGGTTTTGTGCTGGTGAGCCCGGAAAACCAGCTGGGTTCATTGTGATCCCGGAGGAAACAACAAGTTTTGAGTTATGAACTTGTAAAACAACTCGGCTGTAATCAAGTGGATTATAGTGTGGGCCCAAGTGAAGCTTGGGAGTGGACGTAGGTGTTGGATACACGAACCACTATAAAATCTTTGTGTTTGCCGTGCTTTGTTTCTTTGTCTCTCTTTATCTCATTTATTTGTGATTAGCATTTATTTACACTTTGCACTCAAGCTCTTTCATATCAAAGCAAATAGTTCTAAAAGAGTTAAATTTTTTAAGAACCCAATTCACCCTCCTCCTCTTGGATTGCCATCTGGGCCAACAATTGGTATCAGAGCTTGTGCTCATTGTTTATTTGATCAAACGATCAAGAGCTAAAGATCCAAATGGTAGCTCAAGCTGGATCATTTGCTGAAGGTCATTCTACTAACAGACCTCCTTTGTTTAATGGTTTTAATTATTCTTATTGGAAAGCTAGAATGAGAATATTTATTCAAGCTTTAGATTATGAACTTTGGAGTGTAATCACTAATGGACCAAGCACACCCACACACATAGTAGATGGTTCAATAGTTTCTAAACCTGAAAGGGATTGGAATGAACGATAGGAAAATGGCTCAGCTCAATGCTAAGGCCATGAATGTTTTATATTGTGCTTTAGATGCTAATGAATTTAATAGAATTTCTACATGTATTTCCGCAAAAGAAATTTGGGATAGATTAGAAGTTACCCATGAGGGTACTAATCAAGTCAAAGAATCAAAGATTAATATTCTTGTTCATAAATATGAATTGTTTAGCATGGAATGTATACAAGATTTTTTGATATTGTGAATGGTTTAAAAGTCTTGGTAAGACCTATACTAACTCTGAATTGGTGCGTAAAATTCTTAGGTCTCTTCAAGGACATGGGAAGCAAAGGTGACTGCAATCCAAGAAGCCAAGGACCTCAATACCCTACCTTTGAGGAGCTACTTGGATCACTAATGACTCATGAGTTGACCATGAAATAGCATATAGAGGAAGACGTCAAGAAGAAGAAAACAATTGCCCTCAAAGCTGCAGAAAATGAAAAGAGCAGCAGTGATGAAGAAGAGATGATGATAAGGAGACTGCACTCCTTGCTAAGAAATTTAAAAGATTTATGCAAAGAAGGAGACCCTTTCACAAGAAAAAATTTGGAACAAAGATGGAAGGTGAAAAAGAAAAAGAAAAGGAAGGATAAAGAGAAAGACCCCCTCATATGCTATGAATGTAAGAAACGGGGCACTTTAGATATGATTGTCCTCAACTGAAAAAGGGGTACAAGAAAAAAAAAAAGGCATATGTTGCAACATGGAGCGACAGCGAAGAATCCTTATCCGAGGAAGAACAAAAGGAGTTGCAAACATTTGCTTTATGGCAAACGAAGACGATGAGGTAAGTTCCAAAACTTCGATGATTTACCTTTGATGAATTTTTTGATGCATTTAATGAACTAGTTAGTGATTTTAAAGTTTTGAAAAAGAAAAGCAAATCTTTGAAAAATGAAATTTGAATCTTGTCAAAGAAAAAGAAAACTAACTCATGAAAGTTAAGAATTGAAATCTGAAAATAAGAATTTGTTAAAAGAAAAAGAATCAATTTCAAATGAAAATGATAATTTAAAGAAAGAAGTTGATAAATATAAAAATATGTTGATAAATTTACATATAGCTCTGAAAAACTTAATTTGCTGTTAAGTAATCAAAGAGCTGTATTTGATAAAGCTGGATTAGGATATAGACCTAACAAGAAAAAAAGTATGTTAAAAATTTTTTAGAAAAGAACAAAAAAAATATGTTTCATGTAATTGCTGTAACAAGAAAGGACATAAAGCCTATGAATGCAATTTTAAAAATTAATAAGAATTTAAATATTAAAGGAAAGAAAATATGGGTTCCGAAAGGAACAATCTTTATTGCTACTAACCATGAAGGACCCAAGAAAGCTTGGGTACCTAAACATAAGTTTGATTACTTTGCAGGAGTGTCTTGCGGCCAAAAGATCAAAAGAAAGTGGTATCTTGATAGCGGCTGCTCAAGACACATGACGGGTGACAAGGAGCAATTCATCACCCTTGAGGAAAAGAGAGGAGTTGTTACATTTGGAGACAATGGCAAAGGCCAAATCTTGGGGTTTGGTAACATTCAAATAACTCCCTCCACATTTATTGAAAATGTTTTATATGTTGATGGTTTAAAGCATAATTTAATTAGTATTAGTCAATTGTGTGATAAAGGTTTTAAAGTTTCATTTGAATCTTCTATATGCACTGTTTCTAATCCCATTGATAATAGCATTATTTTATTGGAAATAGAAATGGCAATGTATACTTGATTGATTTAGACAATTTGTCTACTAGTAATCATTGCTTAGTTGCTAATAATGCTAATATAAATGAGATTGGTTGGTTGTGGCATCGTAGATTAGGTCATGCAAGCACACACCTTAATTTCAAAATTAATTAGAATGGATTTAGTAAAAGGACTTCCAAAATTAGATTTTGAAAATAATAAAATTTGTGATGCATGTCAATTTGGAAAACAAACTAGAAATTCTTTCAAATCTAAAAATATTGTTTCCACTTCTAGGCCACTAGAGCTACTTCACATGGACCTTTTTGGACCTACTAGAACCACAAGTCTAGGAGGAAAGAAATATGGTCTTGTGATAGTAGATGATTATTCTAGATTCACTTGGGTATTGTTTTTAGCTCACAAGATGAGACTTTCTCAATATTTCTGAAATTCTTCAAGAAAGTCACAAATGAGAAAAACAACACCATAGTGTCTCTAAGAAGTGATCATGGCACTGAATTTGAAAATCATTTATTTGAAAATTTTTGCATTGAAAATGGCATTAATCATAATTTTTCTGCACCTAGAACACAACAAAATGGTGTAGTTGAAAGAAAAATAGAACCTAGAAGACATGGCCCGTACCATGCTATGTGAAAGCAACCTACCAAAATACTTTTGGGCGGAAGCTATAAACACGGCATGTTACATCCTTAATAGAGCTTTAATTAGGCCAATTCTTAAGAAAACACCTTATGAATTATGGAATAATAGAAAACCAAACATAAGTTATTTTCATGCATTTGGTTGTAAATGTTTCATTCATAATAATGGTAAAAGATAAGGAAAATTTGATGCAAAATCTGATGAAGGCATATTCTTAGGATATTCAACATCTAGTAAAGCCTATAGAGTATTTAACAAGAGAAACTTAATTGTAGAAGAATCTATTCATGTAGTTTTTGATGAATCTTTAGCATCAAGTTCTGAAAAGATTGATGATGAGGAAGATACAAACATTGCTAGAAAGAGATATTGAAAAATTAAATATAGATGTATCTTCAGATCATGAACAAGAAGCTAAAGATAATGATTCCTAGTGTTGATGTTATTGATACTAATCATAATGATGTAGATCTACCTAGAGATTGGAGATATGCCTATGGTCATCCAAAGGAATTGATTATAGGTGATCCATCTCAAGGAGTAAGAACTAGATCATCAATGAGAAATATCAATAATCATCTTGCATTTGTATCTCAAATTGAACCTAAAACTATTGAAGAAGCTGAAAAAGATAATAATTGGATGTTAGCATGCAAGAAGAATTAAATCAATTTACTAGAAATAATGTATGGACCTTAGTTGATAGACCTAAAGATCATTCTGTTATAGGATCAAAATGGGTATTTAGAAATAAATTAGATGAAAATGGCATAGTAATTAGAAACAAAGCTAGATTAGTTGCAAAAGGATATAATCAAGAAGAAGGAATTGATTTTGATGAAACTTTTGCACCTGTAGCTAGATTAGAAGCAATTAGACTATTACTTGCATTTGCATGTCATATGAACATTAATTTATTTCAAATGGATGTTAAAAGTGCATTTTTAAATGGATTTATAAATGAAGAAGTTTTTGTTAGAACAACCACCAGGTTTTGAAGATCATGAATTTTCAAATCATGTTTTTAAATTACACAAAGCACTATATGGTTTGAAACAAGCACCTAGAGCTTGGTATGATAGATTAAGTAAATTTCTAATTGAAAATGATTTTTAAGAGGAAATGTTGATAAAACACTATTTTTGAAAAGAAAAGTAAAGATTTATTAGTAGTACAATATATGTTGATGATATTATTTCGGTGCTACTAACAATTTTATGTCAAGAATTTGCTAAGTTAATGCAGGGTGAATTTGAAATGAGCATGATGGGAGAACTCAACTTCTTCCTAGGACTCAAATCAAACAAAGCAAAGAGGAATCTTCATCAACCAAACAAATACACAAAGAATCTCAAAAAGTTTGGAATGGAATCAATCAAACCCTTCGGAACACCAATGAGTCCTTCATGCAAATTGGACAAAGATGAAGATGGTAAGAAAGTTGATCAAAATATTATAGAGGTATGATCGGATCTCTACTTTACTTAACTGCAAGTAGACCAGATATATGTTTGCTGTTTGTCTATGTGCTAGATTTCAATCTGAACCTAAAGAATCTCACTTAATTGCTGTAAAAAGAATACTAAGATATTAAGTGGAACTAAAAATGTAGGTTTATGGTATTCTAGAGACTCAACATTAAATTTGATTGCATATTCTGATTCTGACTATGCTGGATGTAAATTAGATAGAAAAAGCACAAGTGGTGCATGTCAATTCTTAGGAAGTAACTTAATCTCTTGGTTTAGCAAAAAGCAAAATTCGGTTGCATTATCTACTGCTGAAGCAGAATATGTTGCAGCTGGAAGTTGCTGTGCTCAAATCCTTTGGATTAAGAGACAACTTGAAGATTATGGCATAACACTTGATAAAACACCTATTAGATGTGATAACACAAGTGCAATAAATCTAACTAAAAATCCAATTCAACATTCAAGAACAAACACATTGAAATTAGATATCATTTTATAAGAGAACATGTAGCTAATAATGAAATTTGTCTTGAATATGTTAATACTGAAGAACAATTAGCTGACATATTTACAAAACCTTTGAGTGAAGAAAGATTTTGTTATCTTAGAGGTGAATTAGGGATTTGTGATCCTTTAGAATGATTTTGAAACCTTAAGGAAATTATCTAGATTTCAATCATTTCTTGAAATTTTCTCATATTTAAGGAAAATTATCTATTGAATCCCTTGATTTATCAATTTTATAATTTTTGACAAGTTTTCATTTGAAATTTAATTTTTCTGAAACTGTCTTGGAGTCGACACCTCTGGAGTCGACACCTCCTGTGTTGCTCTGTCTTGCTGGAGCCGACACCTTGCGGAGCCGACTCCAGTTCGGCTGACTGTTTTAGCGATTTGGAGTCGACACCTTGCTTTGCGGGAGTCGACACCTGGGGGTCCCAATTTGATTTATTAGGGCAGAGTCGACACTCTCATTTTCAAATTCTCAAATCTCTCCAAATCTTCCCCACTTCTTCAAACCTCCAATCCCAAATCACCTTCCAGATCCAATGGCACCCAAAAGGAGGATCATCTTGGAGCGCCGGTTACAAGGGAGAAGGACGCGAGGCGTCCGGTTCCCGTCGCCCAGCTCGAATCCTCTTCTTCAACCAAAAATCCCCCTCATCCCCTCAAGGTAGATATTAGCAGATAGAATCATTACAATGGGTAGAAAAGTGGATTTTGACTTTTTGATCAGAGGGTTTTTCATTGGGGAGACAATTGAAGGAAATGGGTTGGGAAGATTGTTCTTGGATTTCCTACTTATCCAGTCTAGTAAAAGAATTTTATAACAATTTGTCTAGAGGAGATGGTGGGCTTGTAAGCTTGTAAGAGGAAAAGGATCCATTTGACAAAATTTTAAAATTTACTGGAAATCCCTGCTATTGGTTTAGCAAGCTGCACACAGTGAGAGAGGTGCAGCCTTTCTAGATTACTTGGAGAGAGATGACTGAGTTTGAGGAAGTTAGTGCCAATCAACTACCCCTAGGCTTAGATTGCTTACACAATATTTGTAGTAGGATCTTGTTTCCAAAACTGGTCGGTTTGAGTATGTCTCGGAGCGAGACATTGTGTTATGGATAGTGTTTACGGGCAGCCTCAATCTCCAGGAATGATTATTGGTATATGGCAGAGGCAGGAAAAGAGAGCTCCCTTCCTTATGGCATGGTTTTGACAAGGTTTTCAAAGCCAAGGAGTTAATTTTGAAAATGAGCCCTTGAAGAACCTTGGCACACAGATTACTACAATTCTGCTACTTTGCATCGGATGGGTTTTAAGAAGGTGAATGGTATTTGGTTAAGGAAAGGTTAGGATGAGTTGAGAGCCACTGGAGCTGACTCTGTGGTCCATGGACCTTCCGAGGTAGGACCCTCAGTTCGGCATCACTCGCCTCCACCAGTTGTTTAGTACCCTAGGCACCCCCAGCGACTCCAGCACCTGCACCTACAGTCATACCTAATTCTGCACATTCTTCTTCTGGCTTTTCTGTATCCAATTAGAGCAGCTTAAAGGACTATTTGTTAATCATAAAGAAGATGAAAACTGAGATAGACAACAGTCTTATGAACTTGAGAGAATTATTCTACTCCTTAGATGAAAGAGTAAGCAAGATTGAGGCCACCCTTTGTTCTTCTTCAGAATCTTTAAGGAATGATCTCAAGAACATATTTGAGGAACTTAAAGAATTTGGAGGAGATTCCGAAACTTATTCTAGATGCAATGCGAGCTTCAAGAGAAAATTGTAACTGCATCTGGTTTCTTTGATAGAAGACTAAAAAATTTATTAGAACTCAAAGTGAAGGAATAGGCAAAATTGTGGAAAATTTACAAAGAGTTCTTAGAAATCATTAGATTCTGTATCTTGATTATATTGTAATGAAAGTTTGCTTGTGATGTACTAAAAGTTTTTGATGATGTTTTTGTTTTTGATGTTTTAATGTAATTGAAGTAACATTTTGTTGTAGTTCAATTATAATGTTTTGATACTTTTAATGAATATTTACTATCTTTGAAACTTGATATTGAGTGACTTGAATTGAATTTTGATTCACTTAATGTTTAATGCATTGATTTTAATCTATATTATTTGCATCTTCTTAACCTTTTTGTTGATTACAAAAAAGGGGAGAAGTAAATGATATTTGTATATGCATAAAAGTTATTATTGAATGTGATAATTAATATACATTGAATGAATCTCATTAGTCAATTAGTATCAAATTGAATGAGAGCTTGATTGTAAGAATGATAAAATGAAAAGATGTTAATTTGAGTATCATAGGGGGAGCTACCTCATTCAGGGGGAGCTTAACTATGAGAACTCTTCTCTATTTTGAAACTTCACTAATTAATCATATATACTCAATTTTTGTCATCATCAAAAAGGGGGAGATTGTTGACCCAATTATTGATTTTGATGATTAACAAAAGCCATGAGTATATTCTTATGTTTCTGATAAATTTGATAAGTGTTTCAGGAATTAAGATTGGTTATTCATCAATATGCTAGTTAGAAAATTTCAAGTTGAATTTAAATGGAATTTATGTAAGTTCAGAACTTGGAGCCGACACCCTAAAATCTCGGAGCCGACTCCAGAGAGTATCAGAACAGTGTTGATTTTTCGACACGTTCGGAGCCGACACCTAAAATTCTGGAGCCGACACATGAAAAGTTGGAGTCGACACCTGTAGAGTGTGGAGCCGACTCTAGACAATTACAGAGAGTGATGTTTTGGTCACTGCGGAGCGACATCTTCAGAAAGTTGGAGCGACTCCAGATCTCGCCGAGCCGACGCTTCAAAATCTTGGAGCCGACACCTTGACGGATCGCTTATTACTATTTTTAGGATCCCGATTTGGAGCCGACACCTGAAAACTTGGAGCCGACACCTCCACGTCAGAAACGGATTTTTCAAGTTTTCAACGGATATTTTTCTTACCTAATCTCTAACGGATATTTTCTTTTGGTAAGGTACATCCAAGGACATCTCCAACGGCTATTTTTCACCTATCATGGATTGAAATGCCTATAAAATAGGATTGAATCATTTTAAAAAAAGGGGAGAACAAAAAACATGGAAAATACAGTGAAACGAAAGAAAGAGAGAAATCAAAAATCCTTCTTCAAGAAATTTTCTGAGCCAAAGCTTGTCCTCTATTGAGAGTTAGAAAAGGAATCCAAAAGAGCCAAAAGAGTTATTTCAAAAGAGTTCCCAAGTTTTGAAGAAGAAGAAGAAAAGCCCTAAATCTTCAACTGTGTCTTCACCAAAATCTCTTCAAGGGCTCTAATTCCATTCAATTCAAAAGAGAAGGAGAAGAGAAGAAAAGAAGAAAAGCTCAAGCCCTACATTGCTTTAGAAATCAGGCTTATCTATTTTCATTTACTTATTTTGCTCATTTGCTCAATTAAGGAGCTGTTGCTGTTATAAATTCTTAATTAATTTATAGTTTGTCTAATTCAATCAGGGGATTGAATTAGTGGAGGTAGTATACCTCAGTACAAGCTAAGGATAGCTTGTGTTTGGGTTTTGTGCTGGTGAGCCCGAAAATCAGCTGGGTTCGTTGTGATCCCGGGGAAACAACAAGTTTTGAGTTGTGAACTTGTAAAACAACTCGGCTGTAATCAAGTGGATTATAGTGTGGGCCCAAGTGAAGCTTGGGAGTGGACGTAGGTGTTGGATACACCTGAACCACTATAAAATCTTTGTGTTTGCCGTGCTTTTTTCTTTGTCTCTCTCTATCTCATTTATTTGTGATTAGCATTTATTTACACTTTGCACTCAAGCTCTTTCATATCAAAGCAAATAGTTCTAAAAGAGTTAAATTTTTTAAGAACCCAATTCACCCCCCCTCTTGGATTGCCATCTGGGCCAACAAATTTAATTCTAAGCTCATTTTAAGTCCGATTTGAGTGCTGTTTGCATCGTTGGACTTCTAAAATTGAGCTATTTAAGTTGACAAGGCTTTTTCTAAAATATTATATAAAGTAATCAAATATCAGTTAATAAAGATAATTTAATATATTAATTAATAAGTTTATGATAATTATTTGTGCGTTTATCATCTACATATATATATAATGTTTTCCTTTAGAAAAAACCTTCAATACTTAAGTTAGCCAAAAATGGACAAAGACAAACCCTAGTGCTCTTTGGATAAGCTACCCAAGAATTAGTCTAATGATCGCTGTCATTGGCGGTCAAAAATAAAACCTACTCACTACTATAGCTAGTGATGAATCGGGATCGTATTCTTGGGGATCAAGAGCAATTATTTCACGAAAGAAAAAAAAAATTTATTTATAGAGGATTATATTAAGAATAGCGGTTATTAAAAGATAACAATTAATTAATTAATAAAATTTAAATAGTAGAAGAAGCAACCCAGGAATCCGAATCCACCATGCAAATAGTTTTTATCTTTTTTTAATGTTGCAATAGTAATAATTTTTATAAATTTAAAATTAGAATAATTTATCTCTTGTCACGCATGGACCGTATCAGAAGATCATGGTACATTTGCTTAGAATGTAAACTATCTAATAATTGTAAGGTTAAGGGTCTAATCTGTCATACTACGATCTGTCTCTCTTAGGCACGTACCATATCCTGAGATATGGTACGTCAATAGAGGGTACAGGCCGTGTATGCCAGATCAAAACCTCGATCAGAAAAATAATTCAAAAGATATAATAAAGAAGAGCATAATTTTTATTGCATAGAAAATAAGAATAAAAAGAAAGATAAAACCTGATTGCATGCTTCATCATCATCTCAAGTTGAAGGAATCTAGCCACGCATTGCTGCTGCCAGCATCCCGTCCATAATTTTCCTCTTCCAGGTCTAAATACAATAATCTAAATAGAAGAAGAATAAAAAGAGCTTTGTAGAAATTCCTCCTCCTAACTACTGCATGAGGTCCT
Organism: Calamus simplicifolius; assembly: GCA_900491605.1. NCBI lineage: Eukaryota > Viridiplantae > Streptophyta > Magnoliopsida > Arecales > Arecaceae > Calamus > Calamus simplicifolius. The sequence goes on along the minus strand of UESW01001423.1, from coordinate 8,637 downwards.
CCTTTTATAGAGCTCGTCTAGGGTTTCCTTCTTAGTTTGCACCGGAAATCATGCGAAATCATCTCTTTCTTCCTTTTTGGGCAAACCAAATCCTGATTTGAGTGTCATCTATATCATTGGACTCTAAAAATTGAGCTCTTTTCATCTATAGGCTTCTTTTCTGCAAACATCCATAAAAAGTATCAATTCTTAATAAATTCAAAGTAATTAATATTTATTTTAATAGTTAAATTGGGATAATAAATAGACTTATCATACCCCCAACTTAATCATTGCTAGTCCCTTAGCAATGTAATTAAAATAAAACCATGCATCACTAAAATTTTCTTTTGCAAAATTAAATCTAGGCTTAAGGTTGAAAGAAGATAGCCAGTATCACTAACTAAGTATTGAGTCTTTGAAGTAAATTTTGCTATCAGAACTATAGAAACTTTCTTAGAGTTCATCTATAGATCTACAACACTAATGTTTGTGATGGCTAACTTAGCATTTCGGTATTAGCTTGTAAGAAACAATGGTATCTTCGCTTATCACTTCTTTGATCAATTTTTTATACACCCTCAAATTAAGCACATAACCTGAGGTAGCTTTCACACTGCCTGATATATTATTTATTTATTTATTTTTAATTTTTTTAGCGATATCTTCACATTACCCATTTTTTGACGCGAACAACAATGCTTACTTAGGCGAAGGTGCCCGGTTACTCGATGAAAAACCAATGTTTAGACTTATATATATATATATATATTATCAGGCAGGTAGCTCTTTCTTTAAATTCAAGTTTCTCTCATTGGGGTGTATATCAATTACCAATTTTAGTAATAATTGAATCTCCAATTGACCTTACAACTAATACCTAATTTACCTCGTCAGTGTTCATGTGCAATGGAAGTACTAATAGCCTTTAGATGACCTAAGTAGGTTACTAAAAGTTTGACCAGATAGTCTACTCCTTGGTTCTCTACAGTAATTAGCCAATACTTTCTAACTCTATTACCTTTTCCTAGTTAATTTGCTCAAGAATTTCTTTCACAACACATGATTTATAAAAATTTTGAAATTTTAAAAAAATGCCAAGGTGTTTTCAAAATATTTTTCAAAAATGTTTCTCTTACCCCCCAACTTAATTCTCATTGTCCTCAATGAAATAAGGAAGAATAAAATAAGGAGAAACACCACCTGGAGGAGATATGCCTTGTGTAATGTTAGGAGTGACCGTGCGGAGTAGTCTCTTATTCCTAAAAATAAGAATCATGAAATAAAGGTTAGAACATAAAAATTTTGGGTTGCCTCCCAAAAAGCGCTAAGTTTAACGTCTTCAGCCAGACGTCATGGCTCACTTTGATTACCATTATCAAGGAGTTTGATGATCTCTTCCCTTACTACTTCCTTCATGGTTGGTTTAAGTTTTCTTTGGAGATCTCTTATAGGCTTGGTTTTTCTCCCTTAAGAATCCTATGTTGAATGATCGAGGGGCTAATTCCTTTTATGTTAGCCATGGTCCATCCTAACGCTTCTTTATTCTCATTCAATAGTTTTTCTTCTTGTGAGGAGTCTAGATCGGTTGAAATAATCACAGGTAGGGTTTTTGATGGACCTAGATATGCATAGTTGAGATGCTTGGGAAGTGGTTTCAGTTCTAATTTGGGTGCTTCCTTTATTGATTGTTTGGGTAATGGTTCAGGTACTTTCTTTAGTGGTTCAGTTGGAAGTTTCCATCTTGATTTTTCATCAATTATAGCAACCTCATTAATTTGCTCCCCATCTTGGTTTATGCAGGTTTCTAGGTCAGCTTTTCATCACTAAGGTCAATTGGATCATAAACAGTATCCTGAACATAATTTGAGTCGCTCGTTTGATGTGTATTGGTAAGATTAAAAATATTAAGATCAATTGACATATTCCCAAAGGAGAGTTTCATTAATCCATTTCGACAATTAATTAGGGCATTAGATATGGCCAAAAAATGGTCTACCTAAAATCATTGGGATGTGGCTTTTTGGGTTTGTCACTTGTTCAATTTTTAAAATCACAAAGTCCAATGGGTAGATAAAGTTATCAACTTTGATCAATACATCATCTAGTATTCTCTTGGGTACTTTCGAAGAGTGATCAGATAGTTGTAGGATCATTTTCATAGGCTTTAGTTCTCCTAACCATAGTTGCTCATATACAGAGTATGGCAATATATTAACACTTGCCCCTAAGTCTAATAGAGCCCTATTTATGAGGGTGTTCCATATAATGCATGAAATAGTGGGTGACCCTGGATCTTTGTATTTTACTTGTATATGGTTTGATAGGTAAGAGCTCACACTGGCTGCCAGAAAGGCTCTTGGGCACATTGATGGTCTTCTTTTTGGTACATAGATCCATAAGGAATTTGGCATAAGCTGGGACTTGTTGGATCATGTTCAGTAAGGGGATGTTCACTTTAACTTGCTTAAAGACTCCAAAATCTTATCAAATTGGGCTGAATTTTGATTGGACTTAAGTTTATTTGGGAATGGTGCTACAACCCTAATTTTTGTTTATCTTCTTCTGACATGGGCTCAGCTGGTGGGTTAGGCATTACATTAGACTCTGATACTCAGGGTTTCGGGCTGATCCAGCTCAATAAGTTGTTCAAGTGGTGGGACTTCTAATTCTTCTTTTATATGTACCCACCTGGTTATCTATTTGTTTTCAGATCTTAATGTATGAATAACACTTAGTTGGTTAATCTGGGCTTCTTGTTTTGATCCTTGGATGTTTAGGTTCCTAGGATTAGCTTTGGGCTGACTCGGTAGCTTACCCCATTCTCTTTTACTGAATGTTGTGGCTAGTTGACCTATCTGGGTTTCTAGTTTTGCAATGGATTGTGTGTGTGAGTGAAGAAGATGAGTATTCATTTCTAGCCCTTTCAATGCTTGTAACACCTTCTCTTCGAAAGTAGGATTATAATTATTTGGTGAATGTTGAGGAGCACTTGGATATTGGGAATACGACATGCTTCTAAATTGGGTCTCCTGATGGTTAGGCCTAATTGATGTTGGACTGATGATAGGTTGGGGTTTCCATAAAAATTTTGGGTGATTTTGCCAAGTAGGATTGTAAGTATTTGAATATGGACCATTTTCTGGTTTAGGAGCCATTCGGGTTTGGGCATGGTAGGCTTGCTCTTGAATAAGCTCAGGAAATTGGTATGCGGCTGGACATTCACCTATAGAATGGGTCGGACTCGAATAGATTATACAAATCTCATGTAATTGAGTAGATGAGGAAGAGGTGTTTCCAACTTGCAGAATTCGATCAAGTTTTTGGGATAGTTCATCAATTTTGATATAACTATCTATAGACTGACCTATGTTGTATATTCCCCCTCTCTTAGGTTCTGTGGGAGGATCTCTATGGGCAGCAGACATGTGGTACCAGAAATTTTCACTTAGAGTTTCAAAAAGCTGCCATGCCTCATATTCATTTTTTAGCATAAATGTTCCTCCACACGAGGCATCCACCATTTGTCGATGCCTTTCTGACAATCCATCATAAAATATTGAACTAACTGCCATTTAGGTATTGCATGGTGCGGACATTTCCTAATTAATTCTTTTAATCTTTCCCACGTTTTATGAAACATTTCTCTCTCTAACTGAGAAAAATTGGTTATGGCTTTTCTAATTTGATTCGTTTTTCCTATAGGAAAGTATTTCTTAAGAAATTCCGTCCGAAGTTGGTCCCAAGTTGAAATTATAATGTCTAGTGAATTGAACCAATACTTGGCTCTATCTTTTAGGGAGAAAGGGAATAACTTAAGCCTAAGTGCCTCATCAAAGAAATTTTGAATCTTGACAGTTGAGCAAATTTCCCAGAATTCATCTAAGTGTTTATAGGGATCTTCATTTGTAAATCCATGGAAAGCTGGTAATATTTGGATTATACTGGACTTAATTTCATATTGGACAGCCTCTATTACGGGTACTTGTATGCATGGTGAATATGTATATTGTGAAGGGGCGAAGTACTCCTTCAATTGATGTGGTGGATTATTTTCTTGATTAAGATTCCATAATGCGTGCTTTGTTTGCTCTACAAGTTCTCTTTATTTCAGGGTTTAAGGGTATGAGGTTGAATTGTAACGATCGGTGACAAAGCATATACCGTACCAATACACTCTAAAACAAACAGTAATTCAGTTTTTTTTTAAACTAATATAATAGAAGAGAAAGGAGAAGATTCTAAAGAAAATATCCTAAAAGATTCCTAGAACTAAGAGTAATGAAGAATAATTTAGCTATGGTTTAATAATTATTAGCAATCAAGTTAACAAAGATTAGACTCTCTATCCTAGGTTTAACCTAGATCTAAACAACTCCTAACTTCCAAGACTGCCTTGGAGCCCTCCAAGTCAAAAATTAACTGATCAACTAGCCAGTTAAGGGTAAGGTCAGTGGGAGTCCTTTCGTCGCTTACTAGGTAAGCGAATGGAACCAATTCAGTAACCAATTTCCTTTCCTTTTCTAGACACCAGTTAAGCAGTCAATCCCAACCCGGTCCAACTCTTTCGGATGTCTTGTCCTATTGAGCTTGAGTTCCTTGGGAATGACGTCTAGTTAATTTTAGAGTTAAAGGCTTGGGTTAATGCTAAATGAAGGATTGATTTGTGGGCCAAGGAAGGGTGATCAACTCTCCACCTTATCTTGATTAAGGGTTTGTGCCCTTAAAGTTAATTATGAAAATGTTGTGCAACAAGCGGATGTCCGGCTCTTAAAATTATCAAACAAAATTAATTTAATAACTTTTTTTTTAGATTTTTTGATTAAGTTTCTAATTTTTTAATAAATTATGAGATGTCATTGAAAAAATTTTGAGTTTCACAGAAAATAAATTTACCTAAGTCAATTTAAGCATAGAAATAAAATATTATTTTATTTTTATTTTTATTTTATTTTCTTAAATTAATTATATTTTATGGAAAGTGTTTTAGGGTTTTCTTTCACGTTCTTTTAAGGTAAGTTAATTAAAAGGAAAAGTTGATTAGGTTAAAAGTGAATTTGTGATAAGAAGTAAAATAATTTTTTATGTAAAAAAAAGAAAAAGAAAATCTAACAATTAAGGTAACTAAAAAAGTAATAAGCTAAAGAGAGCAATAATTATTTAACAAAAAAGAAATTTTTTTACTCTTTTCTTTTATATAGAAGCATGAATAATAATGAAATACAAAAAATAAAATAAGAATAAAATTAAGAAAAAATTCATAATTTTTTATTTATTTATTTATTTTTTCATGAAGTAATCGTGCCTGGATCCCTGGCAACAGTGCCAAAATTTGATCGCTATCGTTGGCGGTCAAAAATAAAACCTACTCACTACTATAGCTAGTGATGAATCGGGATCGTATCCTCGGGGATCAAGGGCAATTATTTCACGAAATAGAAAAAGAAAATTTATCTATAGAGGATTATATTAAGAATAGCGGTTATTAAAAGATAACAACTAATTAATTAACAAAATTCAAATAGTAGAAGAAGCAACCCAGGAATTCGAATCCATCATGCAAACAGTTTTATCTTTTTTTTTTAATGTTGTAATAGTAATAATTTTTGTAAATTTAAAATTAGTATAATTTATCTCTTATCAGGCACAGACCGTATTCAGGAGATCATGGTACGTCGCTTAGAGTGTAAACTATCTAATAATTATAAGGTTAAGGGTCTAACTATATCTGTCTCTCTTAGGCACGTACCGTATCCTGAGATCACGGTACGTCGATAGAGGGTACAGGTCGTGTATGCCAGATCAAAACCTCGATCAGAAAAATAACTCAAAAGATATAATAAAGAAGAGCATAATTTTTATTGCATAGAAAATAAGAACAAAAAAAGATAAAACCTGATTGTATGCTTCATCATCATCCAAAGTTGAAGGAATTTAGCCATGCATTGCTGCTGCCAGCATTCCCTCCATAAGTTTTCTCTCCCAGGCCTAAATACAATAATCTAAATAAAAGAAGAATAAAAAGAGCTTTGTAGAAATTCTTCCTGCTAACTACTGCTTGAGGTCCTCCTTTTATAGAGCTCGTCTAGGGTTTCCTTCTTAGTTTTCACTAGGAATCATGCGAAATCATCTCTTTCTTCCTTTTTGGGCAAACCGAATCCTGATTTAAGTGTCATCTACATCATTGGACTCCAAAAATTGAGCTCTTTTCATCTATAGGCTTCTTTTCTGCAAACATCCATAAAAAGTATCAATTCTTAATAAATTTAAAGTAATTAATATTTATTTTAATAGTTAAATTGGGATAATAAATAGACTTATCATCTAAGATTGAGAATTTGTTTACCTATGTAGCCTTTGGACTACTTTTATAAATGTATGGAAGAGTTATTGCTGGAGTCGAACTCTTATATTAGATGGCTTTTATGAAGATGATGATGTGGCATTCATAAAAGAATCTTGTTCGAATATATCAGTTGATTCCTTGTTCGAATATATTAGTTGATTCCTTCTCAAACTAGTCTTACGCTTAGTAAGAATAGTCTTAAATGAGGTAGGATGGGCCAGTAGTTCTGAAAAAGAAAATCTTTCTTAACAAGGCTATCTTTTCTTGTGAGGATGTTCATATGATAATTGACCTCTTCATATCGCCCTCCAATTCTACCACATGTCACCGTAAGATAGGCTACCCAAATCGAACTATATCACTTGTCCTCGACTTTTAAAAATTGAGCTTAAGTTCATACACAAGTTATAGAAGTAGCTTGGATTTTTGCATAACCGATCTATTTCTTATTTATTTGGCTTTTCCCTAATGAACCAGTGCACATTTTATGTAGGTTGTCTTAAATCGAGCTCAATGACCAATAGACGTTGATTAATTTGGTTGGCATAGATTGTTAGGTTAGGCCGAACTCAATGACTCGTTGTTATTAGTCAGTCTTGAAATCTGATTGACCTTTGATTATTTCTTTTGTTCACTTTTTTAGGCAGGACTACTTTTACGATGGTGCCCAGGCTCTAAGGAACCTTTCATTGACCTTGAATTAGCTAGAAATAATCATTGAAGTTTGATTATTGTTTGTAATATGAGAGTAGCCTTATAAATAATCATCCTGCTATGCCTAGAAATAGTTTTGCTCGAATCATCCTCCTAAAACAAAGATGTAGGTCAGTTTGATCGTCATCATTTTTAAAGTATAAATTTTTACATGAATTTTGGCATGAGCCTGAATGACTCAACATGCCACCTCGAGTCTCGTTTCATTAATTAATGATTGCCACAAAATAAGTGCCATAATGGATCGCTATAAAGGGTTGCCTTAGGAATTGGGCGAGCTATTTTTATCGCTTTGGATTTCAGATAGAGCATTAAATTTGGTAGCTTCATAACGGGAGTTAAGTCAATTGCCGAGCCTAGAGGTGCAACAAGGCAACTCGGCATTGGGTTTCTTAGGCAGGATGTCTCCTGTGAAGCCCTCTCCCAGTGGCTACGTAAAGGATAGGGGATGGGGAGCTCATTTGCTCCAACCACTTCAAATAGCTATGCTTAGCTATAACCTCTGTCACGCCCCAGACCCAAAAATTTTGAGCTAGGGTGACAACCCGCCGCGTGCCGGGCACGCAAGGCGTCCCGAAACATGACACTGAGTTCAAGAAAAGCAAATACCTATATATCATTCAAGTCCATGACTTTAATACAATCCATAACTAAAGATTTGGGCTACAAGCTCTACACATAAGCATTACTGGTATAGCAATAAAACAAGAATCTATATTTGAGTTGAGGTCCATCACTCCAACATGTTATTCTCAAATCTCATGGTCCTGTAATAAAAAACATTATAAATTTTCATGAGATTACACTCAGTAAGTAACCATGTTATGCAGTCAAATCATAGCATGATAATCAATAAACACATAGATGATTTGCATGCTTAAACATTATACAATTACTCAAACATGCAATGTAAGTAAACCCATCATTGTTATATTATATCATATGTGTCCCACGGCCCTACAATGCCCCATAACAAAGGAGAGCCGCGGCGGCACATATAAATATAATTCAAATCATTTACACTCATCATTGTTGTATTATATCATAGCAAATTATCAGTGCATATAAACAATTCATTGTCATATTATATTATATATGTCCCACGGCCCTGCAATGCCCCATAACAAAGGAGAGCCGTGGCGGCACATATAAATATAATTCATTCTTTTGCATTCACAATCACTCCATTATGCAATGTAAGTATTATATCATGCGTGTCCCACGGCCCTGCAATGCCTCATCTGAGCACATCCTCTAGATGTGTATGCCATAGCAAAGGAGAACCACGGCGGCACTTATGAATATAATACCAATCATTTGCAGCCATAACCGCTCAATTATACTATATAAGTAAACCCACTGTTTATACTCTCAATGGTAACTGTAAATGTGACCCACGGCCCTGCAATACCTCTATCAGAGCACATCCTCCAGATGCGTGCCATCAATATCTACAGATCACATTGTACGATGTGTGAGGCCATACCATAACAGAACACACTATCTTCGATGTATGTGGCCATAAGAACTCAACAGAACACACTCTCATCAATGTATGTGGCCATAGGAACTCAACAAACATCGTAGAACATGTGGGG
>UESW01001422.1:442470-518123 GCA_900491605.1 Calamus simplicifolius | reverse complement strand
AGGGATCGATCATGGCTTGGGTCGATCGCAAGTACCATCGATCATCACCGATCGGGATCGATCATGGCTTCGATCGATCGCAACCGTCGGATCATCGCCGATCCGATCGATCGTGACGGTCCGAGATAGGTCGACCCCGACCGGGATCGATCATGGCTTGGGTCGATCGCAACCATCGGATCGTCGCCGATCCAATCGATCGCGACGGTTCGAGATAGGTCGACGCCGACCGGGATCGATCATGGCTTCGATCGATCGCAACCGTCGAATCATTTATAATTATTCAAAAAAAAGTTATGAAAAAGTTTAAATAAAATATTAAATAAAATTTTTATCAGTATTAATAAATAAAAGAAATATAATATTGCGATGCATAAGTTGCGTCGCAATGTTTTTAAATAAATATATGTAATTAAAAGTAAAAAAAAATATTGCGACACAATTATTATCATTATTATAATTATTATCATTTATAAATATTAAAAAATTATTGCGACGCCGTAGCGACGCATTTTAAAAAAAAATAAACAAATATTGCGACGCAATGTATGCATCGCAATTATTTTTAGTAAATATAATTTTTATCAGTATTAATAAATAAAAGAAATATAATATTGCGATGCATAAGTTGCGTCGCAATGTTTTTTAAATAAATATATAATTAAAAAGTATTAAAAAAATATTGCGATGCAAATTTGCATCGCAATTATTATCATAAATTAAAATATTATCATTATAAATATTAAAAAATTATTGCGACGCCGTAGCGATGCATTTTAGAAAAAAAAATAAACAAATATTGCGACGCAATGTATGCGTCGCAATTATTTTTAGTAAATATAATTTTTATCAGTATTAATATAAAAGAAATATAATATTGCGACGCATAAGTTGCATCGCAATATTTTTTAAATAAATATATGTAATTAAAAAGTTTAAAAAATATTGCGATGCAATTTTGCATCGCAATTATTATCATTAATTATAAATATTATCATTTATAAATATTAAAAAATTATTGCGACGCCGTAGCGATGCATTTTAGAAAAAAAAATAAACAAATATTGCGACGCAATGTATGCGTCGCAATTATTTTTAGTAAATATGATTTTTTTATTAATAAATAAAAGAAATATAATATTGCGATGCATATTTGCATCGCAATGTTTTTTAAATAAATATATCTAATTAAAAATATTAAAAAAATATTGCGACGCAATTTGCGTCGCAATTATTATCATAAATTATAAATATTATCATTTATAAATATTAAAAATTATTGCGACGCACTGTATGCGTCGCAATTATTGTATAAATTATTATTTTAATCAATTAAAAATATTAAAAAAATATTGCGACTTTAGCGATGCAATTCCTAGAAAATAAAAATAATTTCCGCCGGACATTGGCGCCAAGTTAGCGACGCATTAGCGACGCAATTATTTGCGTCGCTATTTTTTCATAAAATTATAATAAAACCAAATTAACGATGGATTAGCGATGCATTATGCGTCGCTAATACATAATAAATTTAAAAAAAAATATTGCGACCATATAGCGATGCAATTAATTGCGTCGCTAATTACTTATATATAAGTCGGCCAGCCTTCTCTTCTTCTTCCTCGTCTTGACCTAGCCGCCGCCCTCCCAAAAAAAATCTGGCTCCCCCCTTCGCTGCTCCGGCCCCCCCTTCCTGCTCCGGCTCCCCGGCGTTCTCCTCCAACTCCGGCGTCTTCTCTCGACCGAGGTAAGCCCCCCACCCTATTAAAAAAAATTGTAATAATTTTCCTCCGGCCACGGCCTGGCCGTGGCCGTCTTCTTCAGGCCACGGCCGCTGCCGTGGCCGGCAGTGGCCTGGCCACGGTGGCCAGGCCACTGTCAAAAAAAAAAAAAAAAATCGTAACAGGGGGGGTGGGGAAACCCCCCCCCCTTTTGTCTTCTCCGGCCACGGCCGCTACCGTGGCCGGCAGTGGCCTGGCCACGGTGGCCTGGCCACGGTGGCCAGGCCACTGTCAAAAAAAAAAAATTTGGTAACAGGGGGGGAACCCCCCCCCCCCATTTTGTCTTCTCCGGCCACGGCCGAGGCCGCGACCGGACAAGGCGTCCACGGCCGTCCATGGCCGCTGCCGTCGCCGACAGTGGCCTGCCACGTGGCCAGGCCACTGTCAAAAAAAAAAAAATATCGTAACAGGGGGGGTGGGGAAACCCCCCCCCCCTTTTGTCTTCTCCGGCCACGGCTGAGGCTGCAGCCGGACAAGGCGACCACGGCCGCTGCCGTGGCTGTCTTCTCCGGCCACGGCTGCTGCCGTGGCCGGCAGTGGCTTGGCCACGGTGGCCATGCCACTGTCAAAAAAAAAAAAGGTAACGGGGGAAACCCATTTTGTCTTCTCCGGCCGCAGTCCAAAAAAAATAAAAAAGTTAGGGAAAAAAAAAGTTGGGGGGGGGGGGGGCCACGGTGACTAGATAAAAAAAAATAAAATAAAAAAGTAATAGCTAGGGGGCTTTTCCCCACCCCGGTCCCTTCAATTAAAAAAATTTAACACTCATTAAAAAAAAAAAAAAAAATAGATTCTATCAGATTGATTAAATATAAATTTTTTTTATATATTAGTTATAAATTAATTAATTTATGTCATTAGTCGGAGTTCTTTGGATAGACTGATTGTTATTTCTTGATTATGCATAAATTTGTAATGCTAGATAGAAAGTCTTGTTATATTATTATTTAATTTGCATAATGTTTATGTAATTAATCTAAGCAGAATGTTTATGCAATAATATTGTGCATTGTAGTTATTTACAATTGTTATGTCTTGATTATTTACATTCTCTGCAAATTGAATGATGCATTAAATATGTAATGCTAGATAGAAAGTCTTGTTGTAATATTATTTAATTTCTAGCAACAAATTAGTAGTTTTAATGATTATATTTTAGTCTTCACAAACATTTGTATTCGACACAATAATCTTAAGAAGTCAGTGACTATATATATAGAACACTATTCCTATATATATAATTGACAAGAAGTAAGAATAACAAGCATAAGTTCGATTGTCTTCGGACTTCCATACTATTAATCACAGCACTATAACCTTTAGATCCGTTTGAGAATTTATAAGCCTTAGTCTTGCAAATTCTCAAATTGTCCTGGTGGACAGTTTGGGAATATTTCTTGCGATATGTTAGTCTGCTATTAATCATCGTTGGGTGAGATATCGGTTTGTATTTGCTCATACATTCTTCTAGTGTGGGTTATATACCACACATTTAGGAGAACATATGGGGAAATGCTGCTGAAATTTCAATGTAACCGATCGATGATAATTAATAGCAGAATAACATATCAGAAAAAATATTCTTGAATGGGATAGGGCCTTACCTTGTAGACATGGAGTGAAGGTAGAATTAATTTAAGACACTTGATTGCTTGTGAAGTAACCGATCGATGATTAAATGGACCGCCTTGCGGCCCGACCCAAACTCAAGCCCTACCATTAACCATGAACCTGTGCCTCGGTCCTTGCTAGCACGCCAAGGATCGTAGCCATGGCTCGCCCTTGCATGGTAGGGACCTTATTAACCTTATTTGTGACCAAGAAATATGACCCATTCATCCTTGCATCCCAAGCTCAACAAGTCTTTTACTGCGGATATCCAAGTTTGCGCAACGACAAGCGAGATTAGTGGGCTGTTTCTAAAATTGTCCCACGTTCAACAATTGTATTAGAGGAGAGTTCATCAAGTCAATCAGCCGAGTGCCCTGCATTTCAAGAGGATGAGATGGAAATGCATGCAATTGAGGACGACACAAGGGCTCCTGAAACATCACTTAGAGATCCAAATGGTGATGTCCAAGAAATTGTGGATGCAAATGTTCGGTTTCCTTCCGATGATAATGAAACTGAATCGCAGTCCGATACGACATCGGATGTTGAACCAATATTTCACAAAACAAATGACACCGATTAAACATAGAGGTTTTTTAAAATTTAACTTTTTTTAAAAGTATTAAATTTTTACATAGTCAATCATTAATCGTAATTTAATTATATGAATCTTTAGTATTTTCAGTATGACGGGCAGAGGTAGATCTACCGATGACAGATGGAGTGAGCAGGGATGTAGCCCTGCTGCATCAGATCATATGAGCATCGGAGATGGAGAGTTCGGATCTCCAGCAGTCGCATAGCCTTCGATCTATCCAGCAGTATTACCATCCAGCCGATCGGCACATACCTCCGAGAGTTCTTCCACCATCGGCCGCACCGTACTTCGACTCGATGCTCAGGAGCTGTAAGTATATACTAATTAAAAATATATGTTTATGTTTTTAAGTCAATTACTTATAAACATGCATTTTTTTTAACAGATTTATTGAGCAGCATCATGTATCCGGCCACATCAGCGCTGTATTTTAGAGGCGTGCAGATCCCAGTGGCTACGATTGGCGCCACATATCTCTAGCCATGAGGGAGTTTTATTTTTCTGAGTTTCAGGTAAACTTATTAAATACAATTTATCACTAATATAAAATTTCTTAATCTTAATAAATTCAGAAACTAACTATTTATTTTAATGCAGAAAAAGTATACGTGGGATCCTGCCAGCCATGATGCCATTAGGGCAGCATGGGAGGCTCTGACGGGACGCTGATACTCCGACATGCTTCATCGTTGGAGGTCATCGAGTTAGCGTCCTGTGCACGTGCCAGAGGGTATTTGGCACGAGTAGCAGCAGGCCTGGCAGTCCGATGGCTGGCGCAGGAGGTCCGCATCAGCCCGCACGAACCGCCAATATGAGAAGGGCGGTCCTGGCATGGGTCTCTCCCGCCATACTTCGGGCTCCATTTCGATTCAGGAGCACAGACGGTGTATGGTAAGAAAACATAAATATTTTAATTACTATTTTAGTTATTTACAAATATTTATATTAATATCATTTTTTTTAATGTTATAGTCTGAGCAGGAGGGCGGAGATCCTAGTGAGTTTCGTCTATTCAGGGCGATACACACCAGGAGGGACGGTTCCTAGGTCAACACGCGATCACGGGAGGTTGCGGTAAGAAATTAAATTTATGTAGTATATGTTTAATTTCTAAAATTTTATTTCGAGAAATTTATTAACTCATTTATTGTTGATTTCATAATTTAAAGACATGAGTCGAGGAGCTTCACTCCCAGGCATCGTAGGTCAACTCTACTGATGGGGAGATGCCCGTCGAACTCTCAGCAGAGGAGAGTCGGCGTGTGTTTTTGGAGGCTGTTGGTTCCCAGCCGCGAGACCGCAGGGTCTATGGTCTGGGCACTAGAGCTTCTACATATTTTTCCCATCAGGCCTCCAGCTCGCGACTTTCTGGTGATCTTCCTTCCGAGCGTTTACACGACCTTCAGAGATCTATTGTAGAGGAGGTTCGGCAGGAGGTCGAGCAGGATTTCGAGGATCGTATACGAGGCCGGGATCAGGAGATTGCAGACATGCGAGATGAGATGCATTATTTACGGGATATGGTTAGCCGCTTGTCGCAGAGTATCCAGCCTCCACAGCCTCCATGTGATCGCTCAGATTCTTGATGTATTTTTTTTACTTTTTTTATGCTGTACATAAAACTTCAAAATTTTAATATATGAATTATTTTTGGAAATTGAATGATTATTGTTTGGATCAATATGAGTGAAGAATGTTTCGATCAATATTTAAATGTAACGAAATTGTATTAACCGTTTTTTTATTTTTTAAAAAAAATATTTATTTAGCGACGCATTAGCGACTGCAATTACATCACTAATATTTTTAAAATATTATTATTAAATATTACGATGCAATGACCTAGCGTTTCAATAATATAAAAAAATTTAATAGCGATGCATTAGCGACTCAAATTGAGTCGCTATTATATCTAAAATATTTTTAATAAATATTGCGACGCAATGACCTTGCGTCACAATATTTTATCAAATTTTTTATTTGCGACGCTTTAGCGACGCAAATGGCATCGCTATTATATCAAAAATGTTATTATTAAATATTGCGACACAACTAAATGCATCGCAATATTGCGACGCAATTGAGTGCGTCGCAATATTTAATAATAATTTTAAATATTATAATTTAATTTTTAATTTAGCGACGCATTTGGATGCGTCGCAATATTGCAACGCAATGTTGCGTCGCAGAGAGTCGCAATATTGCGATGCAATTGTGACAAATGGATATTGCGACGGACATCTGAGCGACACCGTCATTGCGTCGCAATAGCATGTTTAGCGATGCAATTGCGATGTATTTGGGCATCGTAATATTTTATTTCTCTTGTAGTGGCGACGCCAACATTGCCGCCGCCTTGTGGGCTGCATCGATACCGCTGTTGCTGCCATGCTTTTGTCACCGCTGGCTCCACACGCATAAGGTGGCGTGAGGCCTTGTTGTTGCCGTCCCATGCACCCAATCTGTAGGTGGCTAATTGGAACCAGTGTGGTAGCCGTTTGACTGCCAATAAAATGGAAACATACGCTGGTATACGAACTGTTGATTTTGCTGCTCGAAGTTATCTGGTACAAACGTCTCCAGGCTAACCATGTTTTCTGAGTTCGTGCGAAGTCATGCATCAATGAAAGGAAAGGGAGGCAGGAAAGGACAAAAAAATGGAGAAATAAAAAGCAGGAATCTTTTTTTTTTTTTGGAATAAGATGCTAAATTGGAAAGGGAGGCAACTGTCTGAGACAAAAGGATTGGCTCCTGAATCCCTAATACAAAAAATGTTACCGCCTTTTCTTTGTTGCGATTGCCACCAACGGTTGGCCAAAAGATGAATAAGATTTCTAAACTTTTTCTATCATTGTCATCACTGACTTAAAGTTGAATGGTATCGCTATCAAAGTATCTTAAAATATTAGTAAATTGAATTTTAAGGGGTGGAGCTAAGAGAGATGCTAACTGGTTGAGGCAAGTTTGACTGACATATTCCCATCGTTATTAACTATGCTATAAAACATGAAAAGATATATTCTTTAGAATTTGTGCAAACGTTAGCAGATTCGCAATTAAGAGATGACTTTGGTTTCATGGGAGAGGGTGGATCGGTGGGTGCTGGGATCATCCAAAGAAAGAAATACTACTTTAAAATTTAAATATAGCAACCCTTTTTTGCCGACGCTTGGGGAAAGCGTGGGGAATTTAGTAAGCCTGCCGACGCTTTTTAAAGCGTCGGAATGATTTGCCCTAATTAAATAGTCACGCCCCCCCTCTCTCTCTCTCTCTCTCGGGATTTAAGCATGCCGATGCTTTTTAAAGCGTCGGAACGATTTACCCTAATTAAATTAGTCACGGCCCACCCCTCTCTCTCTCTCTCTCTCTCTCTCTCGGGATTTATCCTTCCCCCACCCCCCCCCCCGCCGCCGCCGCCTTAGCCTCAGATTGCCCTAGCCCTAATCACGGAACCACCGCAGCCCCCTCCTCCCCTCCTCCCCACCGGAGCCCTAGCCCGAGATCATCATCACTCGCCGCCCTATATTTCTTCTAACCATGGCAGCCCCTCTCCCCACCTCCTCCCCACCAGAGCCCTAGCCCGAGATCCTCCCCACCCGCAGCCCCTCTCCCCCCCTCCTCCTCACCAGAGCCCTAACCCGAGCCTCCCCACTCACCGCCCCCCTCCCCCCCTCCTCCCCACCAGAGCCCTAGCCCGAGAGCCTCCCCCCTTCCGATACCCAACCCTTCTCTCTTTCCACGATTAACTCTAACCCGATCTTCGACTTGCTTTGAGATCTCGGGGGTTCGAGAGAGAGAGAGAGAGCTGGACGTTGATCGCAGCAAGTGGAGGACACTCTATTTGTTTTGACTGGTAAGTGTATTCGTTCAATGCCAAGCTATACGATTTTATCGTTTTATTCTGATTGCAAGTAAATGTCCACTCTTTTCTTGGTTGTAGCTGAATCTCAGTTTTACAAAAGCAATGTTGACTTGTTCAATGAATTTATTTCCTTTATGGTCATGCATGCCTAGATATATATGTAAAATGGCATGATCAAATTGAGTTTATAATGTGAAATTATGGATATAAAGTGGGTTTCATTCATTATTTTTCCTGTCTGTTCTAAGTTTTCTAGTCTTGCTGGGTCATGATCCAGTAACTCCAATTATTGCATATTTTCTAGTCTGTTCTAAGTTTACATGGGACAATCAAGGCTTGCTGGTTGTACTAGATTTATGGATCTAGAGCAAGGTCATTTGATGTCCTGGGTGAGGAGAAACCTTTATGATAAATAAGTGTATGGAAAAAAATTAGTTGGGAATGGTTGCATACATTTTTTACCAAAAAGAAGCTATTCAGGATGGTAAGGAACATGCTAAAGTGAAAAAGTAAGTTATAGGCCCATTCTACTATATCTGTTTCAGTGTGTATCAACATGATATTATCAATGCATGACACAAATGCACATACCTCCCTATCATGCAGATAACTAGCTAATGTGAATTGTATAATAGATGTGGTGGGTATGGATGGTTATTTCAATCCCTGGTCTGAGACTTCCTATCGTTGCATTTGAGTCAATTGTAATAAGAATTCATTTGTTAAGAGAATTTAAGTAACACCAATAATTTCATCAATCAGTGGTTGGTAGGAAAGAACCATTATTGGATGGTTTACAATCATGCAGGATCTTAGAGGCTGAGGCAAATAAGTATATAAAACACAAGATCTTCGATAGTTTTTGGAAACAAGCCATAAAAATCACATTCTAAATTTGCAATTTATGCTACAGCTAGAGCTATTTGAATAAGGAAGAGGAAGCGTAATTCCTGTACTGATTTTGTTTTTGAATACTCTTTCAAGTCATAACATACAGTATCTCTGCCCAACTTTCAAGCTATATATCCAGTAATGAAAGCTTCTTCTGAAACTTTAACAGGACAAAGATGGCATATCTCTAGAATATTCCTAATATCTTTCTTTCAAGTAAAAAAGTTGTAATAAAAGTTAAGTCCTAGGAAGGTCTCAACACTAGGGATAAGCATCAATAGGATATTTCTAGCTTGATCCTTTGACCGTAGCAACATATTTGATACTCTATTAATCCATTTTTTAATACTTGACTTCCCACCAAAGATGACAAGCTTGTCCTATTGCCAAACACCAAATTGTTAATAATTTATCATGAATGATCAACAAGAAAAACATGTCACCCCATATCATGGGGTAATAGCTCAGGGCCTTCCTCAAAAGGCTAGCTAGAACTTGTAATTTGGGATCCTTGACCCTCCTTTGGCATAATACACCTTGCAACTAATGCTTATCATCTCTGGATCACAATTATGACAGTGCACTAGTATACATGCCAAATGCCAACTGCTTATTCCAACTTTTAGAAAGGTAAACTCTACTTAGCATATGTATTTTTTGATCACTTAATACATAGATGAGGAGTCTCCATATTATATGGTTTTTAATCAGTAAGCAATTTATAGGTAGGAAATCATATCCAACAACTCAGATCATCAATATCAGGACCCCCATCTTCTAGTTTTACTGACCAGATTTGACTTTGAATCCATTCAGCCAGATAATATTCTACCTCTATTTATGCATGCCTGCATATATGTATGTATATATAATATCAATTGCACTGCATATATTGATAGCAAGTTAGATATTCATGCTGATATGCTAAGTGTTTAAGTCTTTCAAATAGTGGTGAATTGTGGCCCAACATGAACCCAAAAAATATTACAACCGATTAAAATGATTGAATAGGATTTCTTATTTTTGGAAAGAAATCTTCAAATACAATCTATTCAAGCATGGAATTAAGGACAATAAATAATTGGAGGATGATCTATAAAAACAAAATTAGATTAGCAATGTGCCATTGACTTTAGAGGAGCAAGTAGTTTGGGAATATAGTTACTATCCAGATTTAAAAATGACTATGAGAGTGAGAAATACTCTAATTCCAAAGTACTATGCCAAACTATGATGTAAATGGGTGCATCGATTGAAATAGGCTAAGAGACTCACTAAAAATCTACATACGCTCAAAGCTTCTGCTGCACATTGTCAAATCAATCATGATGAATAGGCACATTACCATAGATTATGAAGCAGTTATTAGAAGGATTCACAAGGAGAACAATCATATGTTGGTGCACCAATGCTAATATTTCTTACTAAGGCTTGCACATGAATAAACCAAAGTCATGGAAAGAGAGATGGCATGAGATAGAAGTAGGTTCTTATGCAATTACACAATGAAAATATATCTCTGATGAGTATGTGACTAATGAGGACCAATTGTAATGCTTATGCTCTTGAATATGCTACTAAGTTTGTGTTCATGCTTTTTGTACTTATGTTTTATGAAATAAAGTGATGAAAATGCATTATAGATTTTTTAGTATTCATACATGGATATAAATCAAGTATCATCAAACTCATTGGGCATATTTATATCAGACGGTAATTGTTTTCCTTGCTTAAATGAATCCACATGTGCGTTTCTCCCCTATTATTCCCAAGCATGGATTGCATAAAGTAATGCCTATTCACTGAATTTTTATATGTAATTACTGCATCATCTTTGGTCACTTTTCATAATTTGTGCATATCTTTTTTCACTTTTCATCAACTTTAATATATGTATCAGGCCTTTTTCTTTCTCATTCTCATTTCTACCAGTTTTGCTCTCAGTTTCTTGACATTTGAGTATTGATATGCTAGGCATCTGATTTGCAAAATTTGGAAAGTAAAACATATTCTTTATCATAAGCATTTTTAAAAGTCCATCTCCATGCTATAAGGGAATGAAAGGTCATGCATGCTTGCCTTAGTCCGCCAGTCTTTTGCCACATAAAATGGGAAAGTTGGCCTTTTGTTTTATGGTTAGTAGTTTACAATTCATACATATGGTACTTGTGCTTCATTTTCCTGATGTCATATGCATTAAGGTACTGCCATTGTATCTGCTACATGGTGCATAATAACATAGTAATTTTTCTTTGCTGTTTGTGAAGGTGGAAAACTTGATACTCAAGTTTGATTTTGTTATCATCTTATAGAGCTGTTTCAAAATAGATGGAATTAAGAATGGATGGAACATAGGACCAAGAGCTGTTAGTTAGGGAGAATTGATTGTTCCTAGGACCTAAACTGAACTTATCTTTTGGAACATTTAGAAGAAGCAAAAAATAATTGCCATGATAAAGAAACTGACTGTAGAATGCAGTAACTTCAGATTGTCATTAAAACTGTATCGCTCATTGTCTTGTTCTTTCAGATCCTCTGAAATGTTTAGGGCCCTTCTGAAAATGTCATTTTGCTTGCTTCCTCATCATTTCTTCAAATTTTGTTCTTCAAATCTTGTTTTGGTGCTAATGGGGCCGTTGAAATCATCGATTATTGTTCTTTCTCATCCTACTTTGGCTTGTTAATTCTCTCATCTTTTAGGGAGCCAATATGTTGAGGAAACAAGCTGTTGCAAATTGTCTCATGGTCAAAAATATGACTCTTCAGTTTTCATCCTTCCATCCAATTCTTCCATGATTTCTGGAATTTTATTTAATGTTTCACCAGCAGACCAAGTTTATTAAAATTAATCACCACTGTTCTATTATTGTTCCTTTACTTTAATATTTTACTGGCTAAATCTAGGCATTGCTTTCAAATTAAGAACCATTGTGAGCTTGAGAGGGCTGTGGGAAAAGGATGGGGGGCATGGTTGTCTGTGAGCATCCATTATATTTCATTTATGGTTGTTAGATTTCTCCTTGACTTTTAGTGATCATGCATCAGTTTCTCGAC
The DNA here is from genome assembly GCA_900491605.1 of Calamus simplicifolius. Taxonomy (NCBI): domain Eukaryota; kingdom Viridiplantae; phylum Streptophyta; class Magnoliopsida; order Arecales; family Arecaceae; genus Calamus; species Calamus simplicifolius. Next base: position 506,329 of record UESW01001422.1, on the reverse strand, counting down.
AAATTGGAGATGATCTTGGTTTCAGTAAGTAAAAAACAAAAATTCTATCAAATTGGTTTTGCTAGCAAGCATCAGAACCTAGTCTTATAAAAACCTAACACAGTCAGACAATCCAATCTTCCTTGGTTTAGTTTCTCAATAGCATTTCCGAAAAGGTGCTCTTTTAGCATCTATGTGCCCTTTTCTTTTGGTAAAAGAGACCAGTATGCAATGAGATGAAGATCAGGGGGTAGCCCTCCTCCAGGCTCTTTCCTGGCTGGCCATTTTAGATTGCTAGACACGTTCTTCATATCATAACTATGTGCCAGCTTGACTGGTTCAAAAAAGGCTTTGGCATCCTGTTTTGATTTTACATTAAGAGGCAGGGCAGCAGAACAAGGTTTGCCATCTCCAGCTTGTCTGAGCTGCTTGACAAAGACATTTCTGGTTGAACTTTTAGGACACCTACCATAAGGGACAGCCAACTACAAACATCCTAGGTGAGTTTTCCACTGCAATTGCACCTAAAACATGAATCGATGAATAAGTTCTGCCCTTCACTACACTTCCAAAATAACATTTTATTATTGACCAATGAATAATGATGTATTTAATTACAAGTGTCTTAATAGTGTTTCTTTGCCAAGGTGTCTCTGCATTTGATTACAAGAACTCCTAATCTTAATAGTGTTTCTTTGCCAATTTTTGCAGCCAATCCTAATATTGCAAAAGGAACCATCTTTCTTAGAGATTTTGTGAAACAAATTTCTTAGAGATTTCTCATTGATGAAGTTTTGTCATCTTTGAAGAATTATCTTGTTTATATGATCTTGTTCTGTTATGTGCACTTTTGTTTTTATAAATACTCATGTAATTTCCACACTTGTTTTCTGCCTTAGAACAGGATTATGATTACTTGTCTATAAGAATTTTTGTTTTTGATGGAAGTATTTTATATATGGATTCACTGAACTGAATGTGTTTTTTGTTCAACATTTTTGTGGCTTTGATCTCCACATATATCTTAATACTTCTACATCAGCAGAGTTGTTGTGTGCCTCATTTACACACATTGATGTGCATCCAGTGATATTTATATATGGGTTTGTTTCCTCCATTTTATGTGCACTAATATATATGATGGTGCACAGGATGCAATGGTGAGACCCATGCAGTAACAGAGGTGATGGAGAGATTATGAGTTGTTGCAGTTGTTGTATGAGTTATATATATATATATCTAATATTTTGTTCATGCATTAGGTATTGATGCTAACCATCCATTTTACAATTTTGTCCACTTGCCTACTAAAATAGGCAAGTCGATCCATGTCAAAGTTAAAAGCTAAAAATAAGGCTAAAACTCACATGAGTTGTATTGGGTGTGAATAAACCGTAACCCAAATCAACCATTGTACCTCTCAAGTTTAACCTAATTACTCAACCAAATGCTTTTTAAATCATCTTGTTAATTTGAATTTCTTTTTGGTTACATCATGATTTTATATTTGCTTTTGTCTGATGATTCATTTGAGACAAATTTCATTGTCCAATCTTCAAGCAATGTATGCTTATCTGTTGGTGTTTCTATATGCCTGCTACTAAATGTTGAACACTAATGATGATGAAATATGTGCAGGATATTAGATAAAAGTTGGTTGTTTATCGATCATTTATCCAAAAATGGATAAAAGTTAGATAAATAAACCAAGAAATACTAAAGAATATTTAGATGGAGTTCGTGATTTCATTAAATTTGGTATGGATAAAAGTAGTTGAATGGAAAGATCTCATGTCCGTGTCGGCGATGTGTTAACAGTTCTTATCTAGATCCAGAAACCATTGAAGAACATTTGATATGGAATGGTTTTGCTAGAGGTTATACTCGGTGGGTTTTTCATGGAGAATGTATGTTGCCAATATTATGTAATCAACCCTCCTCGTCTGATATTGGATCTGGTAATATGAAAGATAACCTTGCAGGAGATGATATGACAGGTTTGATCACAGATGCTTTTCGACATGGTGTTCAAAACTTTAGAGGTTCATCTAATATACATGAAACGGATGGAATATGTGATGGTTCTACCATTTATGGAACAAACATTTGTTGAGGAGCAGATGCAATCATCAACTACTGAGTCAGCTTGGTATCATAATTGATTAAAGACGCAGATGAACAATTATATCCGGGTTGTTTGAAATTTTTTAAGATCTCTTTTCTTATACATTTATTTCATATAAAATATGAATGGATGGTCCGGAAAGAGTTTTTACCATGCTCCTCAAATTACTAAAGGATGCATTTCCAGAAGGCTCCGGTTTACCATCCTCTTATTATGAAGCAAAGAAAGTTGTTAACAAATTGGATCTTGGATATCAAAAGATCCATAGTTGTCCGAAAGACTGTATGTTATATCATGGTGAAAATGCTGATCGAGAGTCATGTAATGTTTGTGGATCTTCATGATGGACAACTCATGAAGAGGATGAGGATGATGTAACGAACAAAACAAAAAAACCGGTGAAGGTATTGCGTTACTTTCCTCTAATTCCTCAATTGAAAAGGCTATATTCATCCTCGAAAATAGCTTCATTAATGAGATGGCATGATGAAGGGCGTACGAAGGATGGAATGTTGAGACATCCAGCAGATAGTCTAGCATGGAAAGCATTTGATACTAGGCATTCTGATTTTGCCTCTGATATTCGTAATGTTCGGTTGGGTTTAGCTTCAGATGGCTTCAATCCTTTTCGGACTCTAAATTCTACATATAGCACTTGGCCAGTTGTTCTAATACCATACAATTTGCCACCATGGTTGTGCATGAAACAATCCTCACTTATCTTGTCAATGGTTATTCCAGCTGATAAGGGTCCAGGAAATGATATTGATATTTTTCTACAACCTTTAATAGAGGAATTGAAATAGTTATGGGAAGGTGTCGATGCAATTGATGCTTCAAATGGTGAAACATTTAAACTACGGGCAGCTTTGTTGTGGACTATTAGTGATTTTCCAGCATATGCCAATTTATCTGGCTGGAGTACAAAGGGAAGGGTTGCATGTCCTTGTTGTGCAGATTCAACACATTCAATTTGGTTAAAACATGGAGGAAAATTTTGTTATATGGGTCATCGTCGATGGTTAGAACCAAATCATTTGTTTCGTTTTCAGAAAGATCTATTTGATGGTACCATAGAATTGGGATGTGCACCAATTCCACCTTCTGAAACTAATGTTCGTATACAAATGGATTCCATTAATTACATATATGGTAAATTCTCAAAGTCTTCTACAAAAAGAGGAAGGAATGATCAAGAAGGATTGTCAGAAGAAGTGACTATTAGTAATATGGATGCACAAGTATTTGAAGATTCAGATAATTTTTTTGAAAAAGAAAATGAGGAAGATGTACAGATAACATGTACAAATCAGCCTAGCAAGCATTTATGGAAGAAAAGGAGTATCTTCTTTGACTTACCTTATTGGGAACATAATCTTATTCGGCATAATCTTGATGTCATGCACATAGAGAAGAATGTTTGTGATAATCTACTTGGAACATTGTTGAATGTTGATGGAAAGACCAAAGATAACATGAAGGCACGATTGGATTTAAAAGAATTGGGTATCCGATCGGAGCTTCATCCCATTATGCTTGCTAATGATAGAACTTATTTGCCTCCTGCATCTTATACAATGTCTCCTCAAGAAAAAAATTATTTTCTTGCAGTATTGAAAATATTAAAGTACCTGATGGATATGCATCAAACATTTCAAGGTGTGTGCATCTTAAAGATATGAAAATTTCTAATCTCAAAAGTCATGATGGTCACATATTGATGCAAGATATCTTACCAATAGCGGCAAGATCATCAGTGCCTAAACAAGTTCTTGCAGTTATAATTCGGCTATCATCATTCTTTAAGGCATTATGTTCAAAAGTTATTGATCCTGGAGAGCTTGATCAGTTGGAGTCTGATGTTACTATTACACTTTGTCAGATGGAAAAGATTTTTCCTCCTGGATTTTTTACTATTATGATACATTTACTCATTCACTTAGCTTCGGAAGTTAAGCTTGGTGGACCGGTACATTATAGATGGATGTATCCTATTGAGAGGTACGACATATAGGCTGATGTATCCTACTGATCGATCCACTATAATTTTTAATAAAAGTAGCATCATAATTATGCTATATTTAAAAATTAATTTATATTGTAGGTACCTTGTGCGATTGAAAGATTATGTACGAAACAAAGCCTATCCAGAGGGTTCGATTGCAGAAGGATATATTGCTGAAGAGTGTTTGACATTTTGTTCAAGATATCTTCAAGATGTAGAGACAACATTTAATAGACCTCAACGGTATAGTGATTTCGTACATAATGCAGAATTGTATAAGTTTTCAATTGCAGGTAGAGTCTTGGGAAAAACTGAAACTATTGTATTGGATCCTAAATCAATGGCACAAGCACATCGTTATGTGTTACTCCATAGTGAAATAATATCTGACTATCGTAGGTCAGTATGATTTATTGCATTTCACGTTTAAATATTATATCTTATTTTTTGTTCTAAATGAATAAAGTAAATTTTATGCAGCAAATTTTTAATGTCTCAACGACAAGCTAATCATGGCACTCGACCTAATCCAAGGATTGAACAGCGATGGTTAGTCGAGTTATTTCCTGAATGGCTTTCAAAACAGGTTTGATATATACTTAGAGAATATATGTATAGATTTAGTATCAAATAACCTGTTAACATTCCTTTTTATTTTCTAGGTATCAATGATGATGGAGAGAAATTTTTCAGCTGAATTAATAGCCTTAGCTCGAGGACCTAACAAAGTTGTCAATAGATATAATGGTTTCATAATCAATGGTTTTAAATTTCATAATCAATTATTAGACTTAACAATTAAATTGTTTTGCAGTCTAAGTTTGTACTACCTCCATCCACTCATGATTTTGTATTGAAGTCTCTAAACCAAAAATGGAAAGAATATAAGGCATATTTGAAGATGAAGTACAAGTTGCTGGGTATGACCGAGGAGCAAGTAGTTGGTACTTGTCCTCCTGATGTACCCCCTCATCAGTGGATGGAGTTGGTTCATTACTGGTTCTCCGAGAGGGGACAGGTATGTTGTTATTTAATAATTTAAGATACTTTAAAATATTTTTTTTTTGAAATATAATAAGTATATTTATTTAATTTTGCAGACATATTCTAATATTGGTAAAGCTGCACGAGCATCTCTGTCTGTTCTCTATACATCGGGATCCAAGAGTTATGCGCGAGTCAGACAAGAGTTCGTATGTTCCTTAAATTAAAAATTTATATTTTTTATATCAAATCATTTACTTGTTAAATGGCTCTTCCCTAACTGACCTCGAGCACACGTTAGTATATTTCTTTGTTTCAGAAACTATAAAATTCAGGATTCATGATAGTTAACACATTACTCAGCATATTCATTCTATGTATATAGATTTAGATTGACATTAACGGTACAGCATCTCAATTGAGAGTGATCTGATTTTTGTTTGTTATTAGTTGTTATTGTTGCTTGCTCTCCTTTCTATTTGTTAGTTGACAACTGCTTATTGAGAATGATCTTTTCTATTAGAGTCTTTATTTGTCGTGATTAAGCAGTGCACATAGTGATTCCTCCTCATGTGTCAGGACTAGCACTGGTAATAAAATCAGAAACAGTCAGGCAGGGTCATTGTGTGTCACTTTTGCCCTTTCTTGTTGAATGTTGTGTTTGTTTTCATGGCTCAATGTTGAATGGTGCTTTAAGGTCAGCCACATTGCTATAGTACATCTTGTTTGATTGCAGTCAAATTCTATGTGCTTTTGTTTGATATCATTTACATCTCCTTATGATCTGTTGGATGCTAAGTTGAAGGGATGATTCTGCAAAATTAATATATCTGCTGCATTTTTTATTTTTTTTAAATAAAAAATATATGCATCTGTCTTCATTAAGATTACAAGATAAAAGAAAAATTACACATTTTCAGACAAGTACCACAGTGCCAACTACTCTGTTGGCCATGCCTCCTAGTTGTTTGTACCAAAAACCTGGGAGCAACGCCGATTCAAACAAAAGCATAGGCAAGATTAGATACAAGATTTCCTTACAACAAAAGAGAACCACAAAACAAGCAGAAAAGCTTCCTCCCCCCCAACGACAGGACCACACACACGAGAGGGGTTGTTTCTCTTTCATCAGAATTAACATTTAGTAATCATAATTAGTAAAGTTGTCAGGAAAAAAATCCTTAATCTAGAGCTATAAAAAATTGCTACATCAACCCATAAAATACCTTCCCTTTTTCGCAGTGAAATACCTATAAGCTCTCAATAGACTTGATAGACTTGAAAGCTCAAGTTTCTTTTACCTATTTATGTTGGCAGCTTTACAAACATCCTCCTTGGCCAAAAAAGTTTCAAGTCTCGTAGGATGATGGTTAAGGAATAAAAGGTTTAAATTCATCTCGAAGTTGATATAGGATTGCCAGGGCCAGTTTATCACTTCCCAGTGTTCTGATTGGAATCAACTGGACTTTGATGAATCTGGCCACCGCTGTCGCCATCAATTGGTGTCATTGTTGATGACTCAACTTTGATTCCTAAAGCAGAAGCCACACCAGCCCCATAGAAGCGAGTCAAGCCTGCCTATTGCAATAAATAGGTTTAGATTAACAAATTATTATAAAAAGCAGTGAAAATTCTGTTAAAATAATGACAATGAGGAGGCGAGATTGGATGATTCCAACACAAGAAATCATAACAAGGGAAACCAGAAGAAGCATGGTTTTCTAAAGAAAAATTATAGTGGGACAGCTGAGTTTGAAAGAATGACCAGCATGTCATGATCCACATTTAGAAGAGATGCAGAGACATTTTGACAATTCTTCCAGTGGCATTAAGATAAGATTTCAATTATTCACTGCAGTTAATATTACAGCAATACTAAGCATGATAATAGTCCTGCAGACTAAAGAATTCTTTCCAAGAGATAACAGATAGTGACAAATGGAAATAATAATCTAGTCTGACATCAAAAAAGTAAAAGAAGACCAAAAAGAAAATTAGCTAACCTCTAATGATTCATTTTCTGCTTTAAGATCCTTGCAGAATTTCTTGAGATTTTCAAGTTCTATGGTTAGTGCACTATTTTCACTGTTCAGTTCAGCCACCTTCCTTGCCAGCTCCTCACATTCTTGCTGGTAACACATAAGAGAGCAAGACAATTAGGCCCCAGCAACTCCAGCTTATGAATGATAGGAAAACACATGAGAGTTAAAAATGAAAATGGCACTTCAAGAGGGGAAAAGTGGCATCAAAACTTGTCTTCATAACAAGCACTTCATGATACAAGCACCAACATTTTACACTTAACTAAGCAGCTCATATAAAGGAAACTGATGAAAAGAATGGGAAAGACAAGATTTCTCTTATTGTAGAGATACGCCCAGCTTACACAAGAGTAGTTATGAAGAAGAACCGATGCTAATCAGTTTAGGGAAATAATGTCATCTCACACACTGACAGCATCATTGTGAGCCATTTAAACCATATAATAAAAGAGCCATTTAAACTGCTTATTTGATAATAAATATTGGCACTGCATGTGGTAGATCAGTAATCTAAGGAATTAAGCATTCACTTATTGAGATTAATTTTGATGTAATTTTCAGTTTAGTCTCCGTCTTCTCCAATCTTTAGCAATGTTTCACATGCTTTTACATCGACATGAACAATGTGTGTATGTAGGTATAAATGCATGAACGGACAACTTAGTTTTATCAATATCAAATTTAGTTTTACAAAAATGTAATATTTCTTGTAGATGGATGAGCATGGACGAAAACCTGGTGAGGTGGAGTTTTACCGAATGACTCATATTCACCGTGATGGCACTTTTGTCCGAGATGAGTCAATGGACTTATATGTAATTATTTATTACAATTTATTTCATGCAACGATTTTAATTTGATTTTATTATTAGACCATATAATAACTAATTTTTTTAAATTAATACAGGAAAGAGCTACAACTCTTATTGCTGAGCGTGTTGATGACTCTATACAGAGTAGTCGTATTGAGGCCGACGTATTTACAGAGTTGATGGGACCGGAGCGCTATGGTCGAGTGAGGGGTTATGGAGTTGGAGTCACCCCCACTCAGTTATCTGAGATGAATAGAAATGAATGTGTTGCTGCAGACTCTGCAGATGTTCGTAGACTTCAGCATGAGATGGAGGAGATGCGACGGAAGAGTGACGATGATAGAGCAGAGATGGAGGAGATGCAACGGAGGAGTACCGCCGATAGAGCAGCGATGGATTTTATGAGAGAGCACATTGAGCGGCTTACATCTATGGTACACATGTTTGTTCCACACCAGGTATATATATATATATTATTATTAAATATATTCTTATATTATATCAATTATTTATCTAATATATTGTAATTGATAGTTAAGCAAATTAATTTTTTTTAATTATTCTTATAGGCTCCTTGAGTATTAGATTGGAGCGGACAGGGTGACGATCTTCCTCCTACAGATCATTGACCTCACCTACTTTTATTTTAGATCTTTTATTTTATGTATTTTTAAATTTTGTTAAACTTTAAATTGTAACTCTCTTAGTTGATGCAATGAAATGTATGCAATGTGATTTTAAGAATGTATGAAATGTAATTTGGAATTAATGTAAGCAATGTGGTTATTAATTGCTTATTGGAAATCCTATGAGCCAGATTGGTTTTCACATTTAAATTTGAACACATATATTGTTCCTTTCTAACTGATTTGGATTTGAAGTACCCTGAGTTGTCTTGGCATCCTTCTCATCGTTGCATTTGTTACATTGTTAATGTCATTCAGAATATGCAGTGCTTTCATCTGTGTGACCCTATTTAGAACTCTATGCAGTTTCATAATCTACGGTTTATTTTTTGAGAAGTGTGGAGAACTGGCCATTTTATTTCCAGTTTTTTAGATCTGGACTTTTTTGATATTCTATGCAAGAATAATACAATTTCAAGCTTATTGGACACCTTTGTTCCTCACTCTATAATTGTGTGCATCTGGCACTCAACAAATATATCCATTTCATATTGAGATTATGTGCATTATTTTGTGGTAGGAGTTAGGTCGGGTTGTATTGAAGGTTGGTTTAGATGTGAGTTGAGTTAAAAATTATTTGTTATTACCAAAAAAAATGTGGTTATTTGGCTCTACTTAAGCAGTGCACTAAGCTTAATAATAATAATCTTCTATATTTGGTTCATATTTGCTTACAGAAGGAAGCTTGACCGTTAATATGCCTTTTAATAGCATAATTGTATTAATTTTGATTTAATATACAGGTTTAATTTAAATGTTTGTAAATTTAGTTTTTTTTAAAAAAAATTGACCGTAATATGCCGACGCTTTTAATAGCGTCGGTAGGTTATATAAAACCCGACGCTTTTAAAAGCGTCGACTTGTTTAAAAGCCGACGCTTCAAAAAGCGTCGGTAGATTTATATGCCGACGCTTCAAAAAGCGTCGGCAGGTTTATATGCCGACGCTTTAAAAAGCATCGAAAACGAAATTACCGACGCTATTTAAAGCGTCAGCATTTTTATTTTTACCGACGCTTCCTCAAAGCGTCGGCAAATTTTGTAACCACCCCCTTTCTACCAACGCTTTAGAAAGCGTCGAAAAACCATATCCCGATGCTAAAAAGCATCGGGAAATAATTTAAAAGCATCGTTAAAGTTTAAATTTACTGTAGTGAAAGATGCTTTGCGTCCATCTACAAGTTGAAATATATGTTAGCTTCCTTATAGGTTTCTTGCTTTCTTTATAAAAGTATTAGTAATTGTATTAACTTTTTATTAGAAATAGCATTAATTCAACCGATGAGAGAGGTAGTGTTGCATATAGGCTTTCGTCTTGAGTTAGCAAGGTATCAACTTTTTAGATGGAATAGATAAGAGGTAAGGGATCTAGTTAGAAAAGTTGAGCAGATGAAAGCTGATGTCGTTACTCTTCATATCAGAGAGGATACTGAAGGCTATCTATCTAATTCTAACTTTAATGCTCTCAGAGCTATGGTAGCCTACCACCATTCACTATTATAGTAGTAGGAGACTTACTGAAGGCAGAAGTTTCAAATACAGTGGGTTAGTGACGAAGATCAAAATATCAAATATTTTTACCAGGCCATCCTGAAGCGATGAGCTACCGATAGGATTCGAAGGATTGTTGATAAGGAAGGGCATTACCAGAAAGACACCCAAGTCATAAGGGACCAGCTTTCTCACTTCTTTCAGTGCAGATGGTTTGAGCATATGGGCGATGGGTTCCCTGTCCACCTAGTCATGTATTCTAAGAAGGTCTCCGTAAATGAGAATCACCTTCTTATTAGACCAATCTTTGGAGGCGAGATTTGATGGGCTTTATGGGATCTTGGGCCTGACAATTTTTTGTCCTTTTTCTTATGGTCATATTGGAACATTATGGGTCTCGATGTTGTGCAGGCCATCCTAAGTACTTTCTATTCTAAAAGTATTTCTGCTGAATGGAATCGGACTCTTATCACTCTTGTGCCCAAACGCACGGATGATTCCACCCCTCTACACTATCGTTCCATCAGTCTCTGCACTACCTTATACAAGGTCTATTCCCGGCTCCTAGCTAATCAATTGAGGGATGTGATACCTCGTATTATCTCTATGGAACAGGAAGCTTTTATAAAAGGGCGTAGCATTTCGGATAATGTCCTCATAGCCCAAGAATTTAAGCATGATCTTCATAAATCTTTTGGTCATCAGTGTCTTATGGCTGTTAAGCTTGACATGGAGCGAGCTTATGATAGATTGAGCTGGAGTTTTCTTCATCATACTCTTCTTGAATTTGGGTTTGAAGGACTTTTTATTGATTAGATTATTGCTTGCATCCATAGGCCATCTTTCTTACTCATTATTAATGGTTGCCAGACTGATTTCTTTCACTCTGCTATGGGTCTACGCCAAGGATGCCCGCTTTTTTCCTTCTTGTTCATTCTTGCTGCCGATGATTTATCGCGCGCACTACACCAGGCACAGCAGGATCTTTGCATTGCCTCCTTTATAGAGGGTTCGGATGGGCCATCGATATCTTATCTTCTTTTTGCTGATGACTACATCTTGTTGGGCTAGGCTAATGTTTGCAATGCAACCACTTATGCTGCTATTGTATGGGAGTATTGTTAGGCTTCAGGGCAGAAGGTCAACCTTCAAAAGTCTATGATATGTTTTAGCCCGAAGACTCCCAGTACAATGAGAGAAGCCATCTTCCATACTTTTGGCATCTTCACTCAGGCAGATCGACTATCGTATTTGGGGATCCCTATCATCGGTAGACGATCATGATGCTCTGATTACAGTGAGCTTGAGCGTCGAGTCCATGATCGTATCGATGGCTGACTGGTAACATGGTTATCTATGATCGCAAGAATAACCCTCCTATTCTCAGTTCTAACATCCCTTCATCTTCATCTACTATCCAATGGTACTATCTCGATTACTTGTCTAAGAAGAATAGAAAGATGCTTTAGAGACTTCCTTTGAGCTTTGATGCTGGATGGTCATGGCATTCATTTACAAGCATGGGACACTGTTTGCATGCCGATCTCTGAAAGAGGTCTTGGTATTCAGTCTTTGACTATGAGGAGAGAGGCTATGCTTGCCAAACATGCCTTGTGGTTCTTTCTTGATACAGACTACTTTTGGAGTTCATTTATGCATGCTAGATATGGTGAGTGGACTTTTGATATGAATTTTTAGTCCTCTCGAGGTTATTTCTTTTTCTGGAAGGAGGTATGCAGTCATGCGCCGGCTGTCTTGAACAATATCATATGGATGATTGGAGATGGCTCATCAATGGATGTTGTCCAAGATATATGGATTGCGGAGCTTTTGCTGGCCTACTTTTATTAGTACTGATGTTTCAAGCTGTATGAGAATCTTTGATATGATCTCTCAGGATCTCTCCTTCTAGCATCTTCTCATGGTGTCCCAATTTTTTAGTGAGGAGCTTGCTCACCATATTTTTTCTATTCCGCTCGTACCGGGCCATGCAGAGGACACCAGATTATGGAGGAGATCTTGTCTCTCTAGGGCTCCGACCTGAGATCTTGTGAAGATCTTTAGGCCTCAGCCTCAGTATATGATGGATACAACATGGATAAGGAAGCTTTCCATCCATCCTAGGCTTCAGCTCTTCATATGGAAGCTTGTGTGAAACTGTCTCTCTACTTGTTCTTTGCTCTCAGGTAGGGGACTATCCATTCAGGCTATTTGCCTTTTGTGTAGCTAGGATTATGAGACTACTGATCATGCCATCTTTGATTGCCCGAGAGTGAGACAGATTTAGCATATAGTGGGATACCAGCCTAGGAAGGAGCTACAACATCATGGCGGACCTCTTTCTTGAGAGACATAAGGTGGGATAATCAGCAGCAGGGCTTTATTTGGGAAGCCATAGTGCAACAGATTTGGTTATCACGAAATCAAATTATTTTTACCAAAGACTCCGTCTCCCCACAGAGGATTATTTGGAAAGCCTTATTCTTTTCTGCTAAATATACACTCCGCTGCACTACTTATGATTATAACAACTCTAGTCACTGGGGTTCTCCTACTACTTCGATAGCGAATTGGCATATGGTTTTTATCACTTGGGAGTCCCTCCCTCAGGGTTTGTTAAAATTAACTTCGATGGGAGTATGCGGGGCAGATTAGCTAACACAGCATTTGTTATACGTGGAGATGATGGAGCTATGCTGGTTGCAAAAGGAATTGGCCTTCTTGACTCCTCTGTCCCTATGGTGGAGCTTTATGCAGCGTGGATTGGCATTTCCTATGCTATACAGATCCTTCATGCTCAAAGTCTCTTTATGGATGGGGACTCTCTCACTGTCATACGCTAGCTTCAACGGGATTGCTATGGTCATTCTCCAATCATCCCTCTGCTTTTGGATGTTTGGTCTATCCTGCAGAATGTCTACAGATTTCAGATCCATCATATTTATCGGAAAGCTATCTCGACAGCCAATTGGGTAGTGGCCTCTTTGGCCCATCTCTCAGGCTTTTGGTTATGGAAATAGGAAGACCCATGTCCTATTGTATTTAAACAGCTTCTATTTTCTAACTATCGGGGCTGACTCACACTAGACTGATGTGATCATCTACCTGTACCAAAAAAAAAGAGTCCATTATGAAGTAAGGTAAGAGCTAGTTCATGGATAAACACAATAAGAGAATATAGAAAAAAAGAGATTATAAAAAAAATTTATTTAGGTAACATTGCATCATTTATTATATAATCTTATATAAGATTCAATTGATTTTATTTAAAATAAAAAACCATGATTTCAGGTAAAAAATTGAAAGTTGAAGGATTAGTTACATCCTATTGGTTAAAGTTCTTCAAATTTGAGAGCATTACTTGTTCATACCAAAGGAAATATCTTTTGATGTGTTTGGTACAAGCAATTTTTTAAAGACCTGATTATCAAGGAGGAGCTTATAAACCTTTTTTAGAAATGCTATCTACATGTACTCAAAAACCACCTTTGTTTTTTAATATTGCTTGCTCTTAAATTTACCAATGACATCAGAGCTGCACAGCTACATGCTTTTGGTAATACTTTGTTAACATTTAATACAACATTATTTCATTGATCGTAGTGTGATGAAAGTCTCATTTAAGAAAAAAAAATAAAGTTAAAAGTGTTTATCAAGTAAAGTCAAATATTGAGCTCCATCAACATTTTTTTTATTAAATTTATGACATCTTCATAAAAGCATCCTCAAAGGAAAATTTCTACAAGTTTTAGCATATACTTGGAGTCAAGCTATCATTTCATAGAGTTTTGCTATTAGTGATGTTGTTATTTAGCAGTTTATTTTGTTATACAAATATCTTCTTTCTCTAGCTAGCATGAGGGTTAAATTGTCTTACTTTATCTCTGAAAATTAAGTGCTAATACATTATTTCTATTTCAAGTAAGGTTTCAAGTATTTGGATGGAAGGAAGTAAGAAATTTTTTTAAGTGCATATTACTGAATTCAGTTCAGTTATATGCACTTAAAATTTTATCTTATGAAAAGTTAACTAAATTTGAAATAAACAAAAGTTATTTTAACATATATATATATATATCATATTTTAGAAGTATTAGTCTTGTAGTCTAGATATTTTATGAGATCTAAAATTAATACTTCATGAGCTTTGAATTTTTGATATTTTGAGTATCAAAAATTTAATCATGCTACAACATAGTTTTCTGCCAAGGTAGGAAGAAGTGTGCCGATTAACTATATTGGCAGCATCTGCTATGTTGATATAAGATATTTTTGTCCAGTCTTGTTCTCACTAAGAATTTAGGGCATGTTGACATTAGTTTGGGGACAAAAATAAAAGATATTGCAAGGACTAATTTCATGATTATGTCAGTCAAAGATGATTTTCAAATTTAAAAATTACAATTAAAGAGCTGGATCTGTTGCAATGGATTTCAATTCTTCATCTTCCTTTCTTAAATTTAAACTTTCTTTTACTATAGCCTTATAACCATCCAAATTCAGCTTATGCGTCTCTGAGCGGAGCCTTATTTTTGAAACATGTTTCTTAATAAATTCTATGTATATCACGCAAGAAACTCTTACGCTACATATTATAAATTATGTGTATATCATGCAAGAAACTCTTACACTACATATTATTAATTTGTTAATGAAGATAAATATCATCCATAATCACAATGAGATACAAACTCATGCAAATAAAATAATTGTGTAGAGCACTCGAAAACGGTAAGAAGAATGATGCGGCACTTTAAGTCTATATTATGTTTCTCTATCTAGAATTGTGGGCAGATTTTAAATAAAATTTGAAATAGTTATATTTCCATTAGATTTTATGGTGGCATACGTGCTTTACGCACTACTTTTAATCTTATTAGATTAGTCCATAGAAGTTTTTATTAAGTCTGGGCCTGGTCCACTTGATGGATATATTTAAACTCTGATTTATAGGGTTTGGATGGAATAGAATAGATTCTTTTCTTTAAAGATATATCATCACAACCAACTTCTCTCATCTTCCTCCTCCTCCCTTCCTCCCCATTCTTTGTGGTGCAGCAAGCAAGCCCCAGGAACTGGATGCAAAGAGACAGATGTCTTCACGCTATGTGAAAAGATGCTCACGAATGTGGAGAACCTGAGTGGAGAGTCTCACATATGGGTATGTGAAGAGGAGATCGGGCTTCTTTCTTGGGGAGTGGTCCAGCAAAAAAAAAAAATCAAAAGGTTCAAGAACGAATGCATTACCATTGTGCCAATCTAATCATTGATAATAAAAGGTAAAAGTTCAGAATACTTTTTCAACGAGGTTGATCCCATTGCGGAGGACTAAACCCCAACAAAACCTTTTTTTCTTTGCTTAGTTTAAAGTCCAGAGAAAAGTAGAAATTTTAAGAAGAGGCTTATTATTTGATTATTCAAGATAGACATGGTCCATAACTATAGCTTAGACGGTGGCTCGACGATTGGAAAGGTTGGTCCACACGGACGTAACTATTCCCTTCCGTCGAGCTGTTCCCAACCATACATCTAACATGCATTAACCACGGTACACAGCACCAGTGTTGCCACCGCCCCTGGTTCCTGGACCTTCGTAGGTGGCGCCCGTGTTGTGGCCACCCCAAGCGAACCTTCCGTAGGTGGCGCCGGTGTTGCTGCCGCCCGATGCGTTGGCTCGGTAGGTGGCGCCCGTGTTGCGGCCGCCCCATGCGAACCACTCGTAGGTGGCCCCGGTGTTGTTGCCTCCCTGAGCGTGGCCTCCATATGGGCGCCGGTGTTGTCACTGCCCCCGGCAAACAGCGCATATTCGGCGCCAATGTTGTAGCCGTTCGACTGCCAACGACCACAATAACAAGCAAGAACACAAACGGATCAGGAAATAATTTAATTAGAGGTAGGTCTATCTACACAAGAACAAGACAGTTGTGGTGAATAAACTAACCATCGTTTACGAGCTTGTGCGAAGTTAATGCGTCTCTGCGGGAGGGGGATACCGATAATGCCGTCACTCCCTGCAGGGGCTGGGCAGCCAATTTATAGATGTTCCGCCTAGCACAGGATCCCGGCCAGTTCAGCGAATAATCGAAGGGCACATCCAAGGAGTATATCAAAAAGTATATCAAGCAATCCAAGGAGTCCCGGTTTAGATATGATCGAGTAATACCCACCCACGTGTTGATGTTTGTCCTCAGTTGTTTCTTCTCTCTTTTGAAAGTTTTATTTATGCTAAAGTTTAGTTCCAGTTTATTATTTTGCATTGGTGTTATAATATTTGTATGTTGTGAAATCTGCATTTAAGAGAGGAAGACCGCATAAAAGAGGCGGCTGACTGAAAAGTTAGTTTTGGAAACTATTATACCTAAATTCTAATTAAGATAATGTAAATCACCTTTTAATTCAAACGGAGCCGGTTCTTTCTTAATAATTGATAATGGGATCTTGTACGTGCTTTACAATATCGATCAAATATGTCCATTCTTTCTCCTTCTCTCCTTTTTTTTTTTTTTTTTAAAACTTAGTGTTGGCCTATATTATGCCTTCTTTCACTGGTTGCCTTAAAAGGAGAAGAAGAATAGGGAACAAAGCTCATCACCGAGGAACAATAGCATGGTGTGACCCAAGATCTTGCTGAGCAATAAAAAGAAAGAAGAGGATGAATCGATCCAAATTTGTCATATATATGGAGGAGATCAGTGATGATAATCGATTGATGAGCAAGTCTGGTATTCAAAATCTGAGCAAAGGAGGAATCGATCCAAGACTGTCATAGGGAGGAGATTATTAGTGCTAATAATTGAGGTGATGATAATCGGTGCTGATAATGGGGGATGGTTGTATGGATGGGTTAGTAAGACTATGAAGGAAATTTCTCTGAATAAAACTTGGACTCAAGCTGCTCAAAGTTGTCGTTATAGATGGAAGATGTCTAAAGTACTAGATAAAGAGATTGAAAAGTGTATTCTTAGATGATGAGATGGAGGAGGCTTACAATAGATAGAAGCACTTTCAGATAGAAAATTCTTGGGTAAGAAATACTCTTTAATAGAAAATTAAATTCATGGGTAAAGGTCTTAATTCCGATTTTGTTAGAAATTTTTAGATGTTTGCACTCACAGAAAGCTATCTATTATTTAAATTTGATGCTGAGGATAAAAATAGTGTGTAAACAGAACGCTATCTATTATTCAAATTTGAGGCTGAGGATAAAAATAGAGTGTTGATGAAGGGACCATGGGTTGTTGAAGAACAGATTCTAGCACTTGAAAATTGAAGATCTTATCTTAGATTTGGTCAACATTGTATTCGATTTGCTTTTATGTGCGTTAAGTTGCCTAATCTTCTTATGAAATTTATGGACCAAAAGAGGATTGCAAGAATTGCTTCAGTTGTTGGCTCTCCCTGTTCGTGGATGGCTGGACGCAAGGCTGGGTTTGCAAAGGTCTGTGTCGGTGTAGACAACACAAAGCTACTAATCCTTTTATATTTGTCCTACTTATCTCTCACTCCTTTTATATTGTGCTCAGCATTCATAGCATCACTTTACTTGTGCACATTTTCTTATGGAATTAGTTTTAATTGTAAATTTTTAAAAAACCCAATTCACCTCCCTCTTGGATTGCCATCTGGGTCAACAATGCCCTTAAAGTTAATTATAAAAATGCTATTCAACAAGTAGATATCCACCTCTTGAAATTATGAAACAAAATTAATCTAATTACTTTTTTTGAAATATTTTTGTGATTAGGTTTCTAATTTCCTAATAAATTATGAGATGTCAATAGAAGAATTTGAGTTTTGCAGAAAATAAATTTACCTAAGTCAATCTAAGCATAGAAATAAAATATTTTTTATTATATTTTATTTTTATTTATTTATTTTATTATTATTATTATTATTTATTTTCTTAAATTAATTATATTTTATGGAAAGTGTCTTAGGGTTTTCTTTTAAGTTCTTTAAGGTAAGTTAATTAAAAGAAAAAGTTAATTAGGTTAAAAGTGGATTTGTGATAAGAAGGATAGTAATTTTTTTATGGTAAAATAAAATAAGAAAATTTAATAGTTAAGGTAACTAAAAAAAATAATAAGCTAAAGAGAGCAATAACTATTCAACAAATTTTTTTTTTTTACTCTTTTCTTTTATATAGAAGCACGAATAATAATGAAATAATAAAAATTAAAAATAAGAATAAAATTAAGATAAATTCATAATAAATTTTTTTCGTGAACTAATCGTGCCTGGATCCCAAAAACGACACCAAAATTTGATCGTTGTCGTTGGCGATCAAAAATAAAACTTACTACTATAGCTAGTGGTGAATCGGGATCGTATCCTCGAGGATTAAGGGCAATTATTTCATCAAAGAGAAAAAGAAAATTTATCTATAGAGGATTATATTAAGAATAGCGGTTATTAAAAGATAACAACTAATTAATTAATAAAATTCAAATAGCAGAGAATCAACCTAG
Organism: Calamus simplicifolius; assembly: GCA_900491605.1. Lineage (NCBI taxonomy): Eukaryota > Viridiplantae > Streptophyta > Magnoliopsida > Arecales > Arecaceae > Calamus > Calamus simplicifolius. Next base: position 487,739 of record UESW01001422.1, on the reverse strand, counting down.
GAATTTGAATCCATCATGCAAACAGGTTTTATCATCATCCCAAGTTGAAGAAATCTAGCCATGCATTGCTGCTGCTAGCATTCCCTCCATAATTTTCTCTCCTAAATACAATAATCTAAAAGAAGAATAAAAAGAGCTTTATAGAACTCTTCTCCCCAACTACTGCATGAGGTCCTCCTTTTATAGAGCTCGTCTAGGGTTTTCTTCTAGTCAAAGTTGAAGTCCATCTGGCGCTCAAGATTGTTCGAATATTGTGAGAAAATTTCTCAGCCATCTCTTCAACATCACCTGTCTTAGTTTGCATCAAAAAATCATGAGAAATCATCTCTTTCTTCCTTTTTGGACAAACCGAGTCCTGATTTGAGTATCATCTCCATCATTGTACTCAAAAATTGAGTTCTTTCCATCTATAGGCTCATTTTCTACAAACATCCATAAAAAGTATCAATTCTTAATAAATTTAAAGTAATTAATATTTATTTTAATAGTTAAATTGGGATAATAAATAGACTTATCACACCCCAACTTAATTATTGCTAGTCCCTTAGCAATGTAATTAAAATAAAACCATGTGTCACTAAAATTCTCTTTTGCAAAATTAAATCTAGGCTTAAGGTTGAAAGAAGTTAGCAAGTATCACTAACTAGGTATTGAGTTTTTAAAGTAAATTTTGTAGTCAAAACTATCAGAAACTTTCTTATAATTCATCTATAGATCTACAACACTTTTATGTATGTAATGGTTGACTTAGCATTTCGGTACTAGCCTATAAGAAACAATGGTATCTTCGCTTATTACTTACTTTGATCAATTTTTTATACACCCTCAAATTAAGCACATGACCCGAGGTAGCTTTCACACTGCCTGATATATTTATTTATTTATTTATTTTTAATTTTTTAATTTTTTTAGTGATATCTTCACATTACTCATTTTTTGACGCAAACAACAACGCTTACTTAGGCGAAGGTGCCCGATTACTTGATGGAAAACAAATATTTAGACTTATATATATATATATATATATATATATATATATATCAGGCAGGTAGCTCTTTCCTTAAATTTAAGTTTTTCTCATTAATTGGTGTATATCAATTACCAATTTTTAGTAATAATTGAATCTCCAATTGACCTTACAACTAATACCTAATTTACCTCGTCAGTGTGCATGTGCAATGAAAGTGCTAATAGCCTTTAGATGACTTAAGTATATTACTGAAAGTCTGACCAACTAGTCTACTCCTTAGCTCTCTACAGTAATTAGCCAATACTTTCTAACTCTATTACCTTTTCCTAGTCAATTTTGCTTAAGAATTTCTTTTAGCACATGATTTATAAAAATTTTGAAATTTTCAAAACTATACCAAAGTGTTTTCAAAATATTTTTCAAAAAAATGCCAAGGTGTTCTCAAATATTTTTTAAAAAGATTTTTCTTACCCCCCAACTTAATTCTCATTGTCCTCAATAAAGTAAGGAAGAATTAAATAAGGAGAAACACCACCTGAACTAGATATGCCTCATGAAATTTATGAGTGACAGTGCGGAGTAGTCTCTTATTCCTAAAAATAAGAATCATGAAAATAAAGATTAGAACATAAAAATTTTGGGTTGCCTTCCAAAAAGTGCTAAGTTTAACGTCTTCAGCTAGACATCATGGCTCACTTTGATTACCATTATCAAGGAGTACTTGATGATCTCTTCCCTTAATACTTTTTCATGGTTGGTTTAAGTTTCTTTGAGGGTCTCTTATAGGCTTGGTTTTCTCTCTTAAGTAAATCTTATGTTGAATGATCGAGGGGCTAATCCCTTTTATGTTAGCCATGCTCCATCCTAATGCTTCTTTATTCTCATTCAATAGTTTTCCTTCTTATTAGGAGTCTAGGTTGGTTGAAATAATGACAGGTAGGATTTCTGATGGACCTAGATATGCATAGTTGAGATGCTTGGAAAGTGGTTTCAGTTCTAATTTGGATGCTTCCTTTATTGATGGTTTGGGTAATGATTCAGGTACTTTCTCTAGTGGTTCAGTTGGAAGTTTCCATCTTTATTTTTCATCAATTATAGAAACCTCATTAATTTGCTCCCCATCTTGGTTTATGCAGGTTTCCAAGTCAAGCTTTTCATCACTAAGGTCGATTGGATCATAAACAGTATCTTGAACATAATTTGAGTTGCTCGTTTGATGTGTATTGGTAAGATTAAAAATATTAAGATCAATTGACATATTCCAAAGGAGAGTTTCATCAATCCATTTCGATAATTAATTATAGCATTAGCTATGGCCAAAAATGGTCTAACTAAAATCATTGGAATGTGGCTTTTTGGGTTTGTCATCGGTTCAGTTTCTAAAATCACAAAGTCCAATAGGTAGATAAAGTTACCAACTTTGATCAATACATCCTCTACTATTCCCTTGGGTACTTTCAAAGAGTGATCAGCTAGTTGTAGGATCATTTTCATAGGCTTTAGTTCTCCTAACCCTAGTTGCTCATATACAGAGTATGGCAATATAATAACACTTGCCCTTAAGTCTAATAGAGGCGTATTTATGAGGGTGTTCCCCATAATGCATGAAATAGTGTGACCCTGGATCTTTATATTTTACTGGCATGTGGTTTGATAGATAAGAGCTCACACTGGCTGCCAGAAAGGCTCTTTTGGAACATTGGTGGTTTTCTTTTGGTACATAGATCCTTAAGGAATTTGGCATAGGTTGGGACTTGTTGGATCGTATCCAGTAAGGGGATGTTCACTTTAACTTGCTTAAAGACATCTAAAATCTTATCGAATTGGGCTGAATTTTGATTGGACTTAAGTCTATTTGGGAATGGTGCTGCAACCCTAATTTTTTGTTTATCTTCTTCTGACATAGGCTCAGCTGGTGGGTTGGACATTACATTAGACTCTAATACCTCAAGGGTTTCAGGATGATCCAGCTTAATAAGTTGTTCAAGTGGTGGAACTTCTAATTCTTCTTCTTTATATGTACCCACCTGGTTATCTATTTATTTTTTAGATCTTAATATATGAATAACACTTAGTTTGTTAATCTGGGCTCCTTGTTTTGATCCTTGGATGTTTAGGTCCCTAGGATTAGCTTCGGGTTGACTCGGTAGCTTACTCGTTCTCTTTTACTGAATGTTGTAGCTAGTTGACCTATCTGGGTTTCTAGTTTTGCAATGGATTGTGTGTGAGTAAAGAAGTTGAGTATTCATTTCTAGTCCTTTCAATGCTTGTAACACTTTCTCTTCGAAAGTAGATCATAATTATTTTGGAGGTCTAGGAGCACTTGGATATTGGGAATACGACATGCTTCTAGTTGGGTCTCTTGATGGTTAGGTCTAATTGATGTTGGATTGATTATAGGTTGGGGTTTCCATGAAAAATTTGAGTGATTTTGCCAGCTAGGATTATAAGTATTCGAATATGGATCATTTCTTGATCTAGGAGCCATTCAGGTTTGGGCTGGGTAGGCTCTCCTGAACAAGCTCAGGAATTGGTATGCAGCTGGATATTCCCCTATAGAATGAGTCGGATTTGAATAGATTATACAAACCTCATGTAATTGAGTAGATGGGGAAGATGTTTTTTCAACTTGTAGAATTCGATCAAGTTTTTAGGATAGTTCATCAATTTTAATATAGATGTCTATAGACTGACCTATGTTGTATATTCCACCTCTCTTAGGTTATTTGGGAGGATCTCTATGGGCAGCAGACTTATAGTACAAGGAATTTTCATTTAGAGTTTCAAAATGCTGCCATGCCATGTTCATTTTTTAGCATAAATGTTCCTCCACATGAGGCATCCACCATGCCTTTCTGACAATCCATCATAAAAACATTGAACTAACTGCCATTTAGATATTGCATGATGCGAACATTTTCTAGTTAATTCTTTTAATCTCTCCCACGTTTCATGAAATATTTCTCTCTCTAACTGAAAAAACTGGTTATGGCTTTTCTTATTTGATTTGTTTCTCCTATAGGAAAGTATTTCTTATGAAATTCCCTCTGAAGTTGGTCCCAAGTTGAAATTATAGTGTCTAGTGAATTTAACCAATACTTGGCTCTATCTTTTAGGGAGAAGGGAATAGCTTAAGCCTAAGTGCCTCATTGGAGAAATTTTGAATCTTGACAGTTGAGCAAATTTTCAAGAATTCATCTAAGTGTTTGCAGGGATCCTCATTTGTAAGTCCATAGAAAGATGGTAACATTTGGATTACACTTGACTTAATTTCATATTGGACAGTCTCTACTGGAGGCACTTGAATGCAGAGCTAGAGTAGGTATACCTTGAAGGAGTGAAATACACTTTTAACTATCGTTATGGATCATTTTGTTATTAGGATCCATAATCCTGAGTCTGTTTGCTCTAAAAGTTCTTTCTATTTCAGGATCTAAGGGTATAAGGTTGGGTTTAACGATCGGCGACCAAGCATATACCCTACAAATACACTCTAAAGAAAACAGTAATTTAGTTTTTTTTTTTTAACTAATGTAATAGAAGAGAAAGAAGAAGATTCTAAAGAACATATCTAAAAGATTCCTACAACTAAGAGCAATGAAGATAATTTAGTTAGGGTTTAATAATTATTAGCAATTAAGTTAACAAAGATTAGACTCTCTACCCTAGGTTTAACCTAGATCTAGACAGTTCCTAACTTCCAAGACTGCCTTGGAGCCTTCCAAGTCAAAAATTAGCTGATCAACTAGCCATTAAGGATAAGATAGTGAGAGTCCCTCTGTTGCTTACTAGGTAAGCAAACAGGACCAATTAAGTAACTACTTTCCTTTCCTTTTCTAGACACCAGTTAAGTAGTCAATATCGACCTGGTCCAACTCTTTTGGGTGCCTTGTCCTATTGAGCTCAAGTTTCTTAGGGGCTGATGTCTAGTTAATTTTAGAGTTAAAGGCTTGGTTAATGCAAAATGAAGGATGTGGTTAGGGGTTTGTGTCTGTTAACCCATTTATTGATTTTGATGATTAACAAAAGCCATGAGTATATTCTTATGATACTAATAAAATTGACAAGTGTTTTAGGAATTTAGAAAGGTTAAATATTCAAAAGTTGTATAAAAATAGGCTTGAATCAATTTTTAATGATATGTGTCAAAGTTCAAAGTTTAAGCCGACACCTAAAGTCATTAGAGCTGACTCCATAGTATCGAAACTGTTTGATACTTTCAGCATAGTTTAGAGCCGATCCAGAAAATTAGAGCCGACTCTAACCTGAAATACAATGAACTATTTTTTTGCTTCAAAATTTAGAGTCAACACCTACGGAATTAGAGCCTACTCTAACCTGAGAATAGAGACTACATTTTGAAATACTATTAGAGCCGACACCCAGGAAATTAGAGCCGACTCTAGCTCGCAATGTGTCGACCCCACAAATTCCAGAGCCGACTCCACGATGAACTTTTTCTTACTATTTTTGGAAACCCGACTTAGAGCCAACACCTTAAAAAATTGGAGCCGACTCCAACATGTCAGAGTCGATTTTCAGATTTGTCAGAATCAGCTCCAACGGTCATATTTCTTACCTACTCTTCAACGCTCTATTCTTTTGTGTGTGGAACTAATCCAAGTACTCTCAATGGCTAGTTTGCATCAAAAACATGGATTAAGAGAGATTATAAAAAGGGATTCTGACCGTTCACAACTGACAAGAAGAAAATGAGAGAAATCAAGAAATTTCAAAGAGGAAAATCTCTGATTCAAAGCCTAACTGTTGAAAAGAGATAGAAGAGAAATCCAAAAGCTTCCAAGATCAAATCCAAAGGATTTCCATCAATTTGAAGAAGAAAAGCAAGAGCCCTAGTTCTTCAACCTTCTCTTCACCGAGCTTCTTTCAAGTGCCTGAGTTCAAACTTTGAAAGATCATTCAGAAGAGAAGAGGAAAATAAGAAAAGCTCAACGTCAAATAGCTTCAAATCAGGCTTTTCTATTCTTATTTTACTTATATTGTTTATTTCTCATTTGAGAGCTTTTAAATTGCTATAAACATTTATTTGAGTTGTTTGTTTTCTGATTTAATCAAGGGGATTGAATCAGTTGAGGTAGTTGACCTTGGGCAAGCTAAGATTAGCTTGTGTTTGGTTGTGTGCTGGTGAACCTATGAAAACTGGCTGCGTTCGTTATGATCCCGTTATAAAACAACAAGTTCGGATTATGATCTTGCAAAACAACTTAGCTGTAATCAGGGTGATTATAGTGTGGACCCAAGAGTTGCTTGGGAGTGGATGTAGAACCACTATAAACCTTTTGTGTTATCATGCTTATCTCTCTCTCCTTTTATATTGTGCTCAGCATTCATAGCATCACTTCACTTGTGCACATTCTTCTTGTGGAATTAGTTTTAATTATAAACTTTTTAAAGAACCCAATTCACCCCCCCTTGGGTTGCCATCTGGGCCAACAATTGATATCAGAGCAGTGCTCATTTTGGCTTGATCTAACAATCAAGAGCTAAAGATCTAAATGGCAGCTCAAGCTGGTTCTTCTTTTTCTGAGGGACAATCCACAAACCGACCACCTTTGTTTAGTGGCACAAACTATTCATATTGGAAAGCTAGAATGAGAATTTTTATTCAGCTTTAGATTATAAGTTAAGGAGTGTCATTATCAATGGTCCTAGCACTCTCACACATTTAGTAGATGATCCATTATTCTAAGCCCGAAAGGGATTGAAATGAAAATAATAGGAAAATGGCTCAACTCAATGCCAAGGCCATGAATGTCCTATACTGTTCTTTGGATGTAAATGAATTCAATAGAATATCCACTTGCATCTCAGCTAAAGAAATATGGGATAGGTTGGAAGTTACTCATGAGGGTACCAACCAAGTTAAAGAATCCAAAATTAACATTTTGGTGCACAAATATAACTTTTTAGCATGGATCAAAATGAATCAATTACAAGCATGTATATTAGATTTACTAATATAGTAAATGGATTAAAAAGTCTTGGTAAGACCTATACTAACTCTGAATTGATGCGAAAAATTCTTAGGTCTCTTTCAAGAACATGGGAAGCCAAAGTGACAGCTATCCAAGAAGCTAAAGATATGAATATTCTACCTTTGGAGGAGCTACTTGGATCTCTTATGATCCATGAGCTTACAAAGAAGCAACATTAAGAAGAATATGTAAAAAAGAAAAGGATAGTTGCATTCAAAGCTGCAGAAAATGAAAAGAGCAGCAGCGAAGAAGATGAAGAAGATGATGAGACTGCTCTCTTGCAAAGAAATTCAGAAAATTTATGCATAGAAGGAGACCCTTCCATAAGAGAAAACCTGTATTAAAATGAAGGTGAAAAAGAAAAGACAAGGATAAGGAAAAAGATCCCTTGATATGTTATGAATGCAAGATACCGGGACATTTCAGATCTGAATGTCTTCAACTTAAGAAGGATACAAAAAGAAGAAGAAGGCGCATATTGCAACTTGAAACGACAGTGAGGAATCTTCATCCGAAGATGATCAACAAGAGGTTGCCATATATGCTTCATGGAAAATAATAAAAATGAGGTAAATTCTGAAACCCCCAATGATGATTCTACTTTCGATGAACTATATGATGCTTTTAATGAATTGGTTAGTGATTTCAAGATTTTAAGAACTAAAAACAAAACTTTGAAAATTGAAAACTTAGATTTTTTCAAAAAGAAAAATGAACTTGTTCTTGAAATTGAAAATTTAAAATTTAAATTTGAAAAGGAAGACATACTAAAGGAAAAAGAATCAATTTCTACTAAAAATCTTAATTTAAAGAAAGAAATTAAAAAATATAAGAATATTGTTAATAATTTACAAATAGCTCAGAAAAGCTTAATCTACTTTTGAACAATCAAAGGGCTATTTTTTACAGAGCTGATTTAGGATATAGACCACATATAAAACAAAAAATTGTTAACAATTTCTTTATAAAGAAACCAATCAAGAATGATATTTCCTTTTACCATTGCAGCAAAAAAGGACATAAATCTTATGAATTTAATTACAAAATGTCTCATAAGAATTTAAATCATAAAGGTAAGAAAATATGGGTTCCAAAAGGAACTGTGTTTATTGCTACTAACCATGAAGGACCCAAGAAGGCTTGGGTACTTAAATAGAAGATATGATTGCTTTGCAGAAGTGTCTTGCGGCCAAAGAATCAAAAAAATGGTATCTTGATAGCGGCTGCTCAAGACACATGACGGGTGACAAGGAGCAATCATCACCCTTGAAGCTAAAAGAGGAGGAGTTGTAACTTTTAGAGATAATGGCAAAGGCCAAATCATGGCTTGGTAAAATTCAAATCACTCCATCCATTTTTATTAAAAATGTCTTATATGTAGATGGATTAAAGCATAATTTAATTAGCATTAGCCAACTTTGTGATAAAGGTTTTAAAGTTTCCTTTGAAGCTTCTATATGCACTATATCAAATCCCATTGACAATAGCATTATATTTATTAAAAATAGAAATGGCAATGTATACTTGATTGATTTGGACAATTTGTCTACTAGTAACCTTTGCCTAATTGCTAATAATGCTAAGGTAAATGAGATTGGATGGCTATGACATCGTAGACTAGGTCATGCAAGCACACAATTAATTTCAAAATTGCTTAGAATGGATTTAGTTAAAGGACTTCCAAAATTAGATTTTGAAAATAGAATTTGTGATGCATGTCAATTTGAAAAATAATTAGAAATTCTTTCAAATCTAAAAATATTGTTTCCACCTCTAGGCCACTCGAGCTACTATATATGGACCTTTTTGGACCAACTAGAACCACTAGTCTAGGAGGAAAGAAATATGGTCTTGTGATAATAGATGATTACTCTAGATTCACTTGGGTATTGTTTTTAGCTCACAAAGATGAGACTTTCTCTATATTTCTGAAATTCTTCAAGAAAGTCACAAATGAGAAAAACACCACCATAGTGTCTCTTAGAAGTGATCATGGAACTAAATTTGTAAATCATTTATTTGAAAATTTTTGCATTGAAAATGGCATTCATCATAACTTCTTAGCACCTAGAACACCTCAACATAATAGAGTTGTCAAAGAAAAATAGAACTCTAGAAGACATGGCCCATACCATGCTATGTGAAAGCCAACTCCCAAAATATTTCTAGATGGAATCTATAAACAGCATGTTACATCCTAAATAGAGCCTTAATTAGACCAATCCTTAAGAAAACTCCCTATGAACTATGGCATAATAGGAAACCCAACATTAGTTATTTTATGCATTTGGTTGTCGATGTTTCATTCATAATAATAGTAAAGACAATCTTAAAAAGTTTGACGCAAAATCAGATGAAGGTATATTCTTAGGATATTTTACTTCTAGCAAAGCTTGTAGAGTATTTAATAAGAAGTATCTGATTGTAGAAGAGTCAATTCATGTAGTGTTTGATGAATCTTTAGCATCAAGTTCTTAAAAGATAGATGATGAGGAAGATACAAATTTGCTTAAAAGAGATCTTAAAAATTGAATGTCGATGTATCTTCAGATCATGAACCGGAAGCTAAGGATGATGACTCACCTAAGGATGATGGTATTGATACTACTCGTAATGATGTAGATCTACCTAGAGATTGGAGATAAGCTTATGGTCATCCAAAGGACTTAATCATAGGCGATCCATCTCAAGGCATTCCTGTCCTCCCTGCCACTCTTGTCGAAGCCAAAAGATGGAGAGAACCTTTTCTCTACCTTGCCGCCTCCCCGAAGGCTGTTAGCTCTATTTTGGTGCGTCTTGATGACGACGGGACCTAGAGACCTGTGTACTATGTGAACAAGGTGCTTCACAATGCGTAAGTCATAAACTCCAAGACAGAAAAGATCATCTTTACTCTGATCATTTCTGCTTGGCGTCTTCGCCCATATTTCCAGGCCCATCCTATTGTGGTGCTCATGGACCAACCTCTCCGAGCCATCCTGGCTCGACCAGACACCTCAGGCCGACTAGCTAAGCGGGCCATCAAGCTGGGGGAGTTCGATCTCTCCTTTCAAGCTCGGCCTGCCCTGAAGTCCCAGGTCCTGGCCGACTTCTTGGTCGAGTGCACTTGGGTAGAGGAGCCGACCGAGGAGGCTCCCATGGAGCAGCCCATTACCGAGCCAAAAAACGATGGGGAGTCCTGGATCCTTCACGTGGATGGCGCTTCAAACTCCCAAGGAAGCGGCGCTAGCCTCATTCTTGCGGGCCCAGATGGAGAGATGGTGGAGTGTGCCCTCTGATTTCTATTCAAAGCCACTAATAATAAGGCCAAGTATGAGGCCCTGCTAGTAGGGCTAAGGCTCGCTCAGGAGTTTAGAATATAGCGCCTCAGGCTTTTACTGACCCACAACTCATCTCCGGGCAAATCAATGGAGAGTATGAGGCACGTGACTCCACCATGGCCCAATACTTGGGTAAGGTTCGGCTCTTGGTCTCTCCACTAACTTATTTCAGCATCAGCTATATCCCTTGGAGTGAGAATGCCAAGGCCAACACCCTCTCCTGGTTGGCCACTTTCGCTGATGGCTTCACAAGGGACACCTACATCGAACACCTGGAAAGGCCCAATATAGAAGACAAAGAAGAGGTCCTCCCACTAACCCAGGAGCCAACCTGGATGGATCCCTACATCCAGTACCTCATGGATGGCACTCTCCCTAACGATCGTGATGAAGCTAAGCTACTCAAATGGAGAGCCTCCAAATTCACCCTCTTGGATGGATGCCTATACTGGAGATCTTTTTCTTACCCCCTGCTCAAGTGTGTAGGACCTGCCGACGCCGATTGCATCCTCAGAGAAATTCACGAAGGCATCTGTGGGAATCACCTGGGGGGCAGGTCCTTATCCCAAAAGGCCCTCCGTCAAGGATATTTCTAGCTTACCATGAGGGATGATGCTGCCAAGTTGGTCCAGAAGTGTGATGGCTGCCAGTGCCACGCGCATATCCAACACCGACCCTTTGTCCCTTTGAATCCACTCTCGGCTCCGTAGCCCTTCGCCTAATGGTGGATGGACATTCTTGGACCATTTTCCCTGGCTTTAGGACAACGGAGGTTCCTGATTGTCACCATTGACTACTTCACCAAGTGGATCGAAGTTGAGGCACTAGCCAAGATCACTGAGAACAAAGTCAAAGCCTTCTTTTGGAAGTCAGTCATATGCCACTTCGGCCTACCCCACACTCTCGTCATCGATAATGGCCGCCAGTTCGACAATGCCACATTCAAGACTTTCTACGATGAACTGGGCATTCGCCATCGATTCACCTCCGTCGGCCACCCACAGACCAATGGGTAGGCTGAGGTTATGAATCGCACCATCCTCAGGGGGCTTAGAACTCGGCTAGACGAATCCAAAGGTCGGTGGGTGGAGGAGCTTCCTAGCATACTGTGAGCCTACCACACAACCCTAAGGGCTCCAACAGGCGAAACCCCCTTTAGTCTAGCCTTCGGGTTCGAAGCTGTCATTCCTGTGGAGATTGGATTGCCAAGCCTGCGTGGAGTCCTACAGCGAGGAAGACAACTCTGCCCAGCTGAGAGCTAACCTTGACTTCATCGGGGAAGCACATGATCGAGCACGGTTACGTATGGCAGCTTTCCGCTAATGAGCAGCCAGGTATTATAATGCCCGGGTCCATCCCAAAGTGTTTCTCCCTGGAGATCTGGTTTTGAGAAAGGCTGAGGTGTGCAAGTCGATGGAGGGGGGCAAGCTGTCCGCCAATTGGAAAGGTCCTTACCGCATCGCCGAGCCTCTCCATCAAGGAGCGTACTGAATTGAAGAGCTCAACGGCCGACCTATCTCGCATACCTGGAATGCGGACAACCTCCGTCGGTATTATCAATGATGTATCTCTTTATGCTATGAGCAATAAAGGACCTTCTTCATCACCGAAGTCATTTCTTCCTTGTCTCTGAGGACCAGATCTCAAGAAAGGACCTCGCCGGCATCGCGGCTCATGGGACACCACTCGGCCCTGGCACGGCGGTGCCCCGAGTCATTCAAGTCCTGGAGGCTCGTAACCGGATGAGTCACCCCTTGCAGCGATTCCTAAACTCCGAGGTGGTTCAAAAGGACCTCGCTGGCATCGCAGCCCATGGGACACCACTCGGCCCCGGCACGGTGGTTCCCCCGAGTCGTTCAAGACCCTGAGGCTCCGTAACTAGTTACCCCTTGCAGCGGTTCCTAAACCCCCATGGCGGTTCAAAAGGACCTCGCTGGTATCGCGGCCCATGGGATACCACTCGGCTCTGGTACGGCGGTGCCCCCGAGTCATTCATGTCCCTGGAGGCTCCGTAATCGGACGAATCGCCCCTCGCAGCGGTTCATAAACCCTCGAGGTGGTTCAAAAGGACTTCGTCGGCATCGCGGCCCATAGGACACCACTCGGCCCCAGCACGGCGGTGCCCCCAAGTCGTTCAAGTCTCTGGAGGCTCCGTAACCGGACGAGTCACCCCTCGCAGCTGTTCCTACACCCCCGAGGTGATTCAAAAGGAACTTGATGACTCCCAACTCTCAGGTCACCCTTCGGGGTTTAAAAGGAACCTAATGACTCCCAACTCTCAGGTCACCCTTCAGGGTTCAAAAGGAACCTGATGACTCTTAACTCCCGGGTCACCCTCCAGGGTGTAGAAGGCTTCTGATGACCATAACTTTGCCCCAACAACTCTAAGTCTACCTTAGCAGCCAAGGGCTAATTGGTCGATGGGCACCCGCTTCTGCCCCAGCGCCGGCCTTGGGCTTTTGCCCCAACCTCATCTTGGTCGGCCTCACCCCGGCTCTTTTTCTCGGCCTTGGCCTTAGCGCGCGAGTCCCAAAGACAGTTCAAGGTCATAAGCTCATCAGCGCCATGACTAAAAGGGTGTTGCTCAGTTCCGTGCCATCCCCAATGGACTTCACCTGCCAGAATAGCCTTCGAAGCTGGCCTCCAAAGACCTCTCCTTGAATCTTACAGCCTAGTGCCCGTTCAAGCTCTCAAAAGCCATTCAGAACCACCAGGTTCTCCCTCACGGCTAGCAGTTGATTGATTTACTTAGCTGGTCGGGGACCAAATGATTCGAAAGCTTAGTCGGTGGCCCGGATTTTTGCTGACTCGTTCAAGTTACTATCAAAGATGGACAAGGTGCGGAAGGCAGTCTAAAGGAAAGATCTTCCTAACTGTGAGTAGTTTGCCTCAGTCAGGACTCTTTGAATTCGTGGAAGAACTCTAAAGGCATTCCTAACGGTCGTAGCCGGTGCCATGTTACTCCAGCTAATTATGAGCCTATCCAATGGCGCGAGTTTCTACAAACCTGTTCTGTTACCCTCATGCCTAAGTCCAGGGACCCGCCGCAGCGCCTCCGACATACATGATGCTCACAAGAAGAGAAACAAGACATTTGCAAAATGACTCCTTTTTCATTAAATACTTTAGAATGATTACAAAATCCGACCTGGGGTTAGTTACAAAAGAAAGGGAAAAATACAAAGTTGCAGAAAAACAAAAATGCAAGGCTATTCTAGGGCTTGCTCGGCCTCGGCTCCTCTCTGTCCTTCGTCCTCCATCCTCCATCGGTTCTTCGCCAAGATCCCCGGGTTGGATATTTTCAAGATCGAAGCTGTTGATATTAAGGGCCGCAGACACTTTCTCCTTGCAAAGTTCGAAGCCCTTCATGTAGGCGTTAAAACTGACCTCGATGACCTCCTGCTCGAACTCCGCCGAGGCCTTAAAATCGGCGATGGTGTTAGTCACTTTAGCCTCGGCCTCTCGAATCTACGCCTCTGCTCTGGCCTCGGTCTCATGGATTTGTGCCTCGCACTGGCCTCAGCCTCCTTGGCATGCGCCTTGGCTTCCCAGGCCCTGCTTTCTGCCTCCTCGGCACGGGCACTAGCCTCGTGAGCATGGGCCACCGCTCCGGCCCACTCGTGGCTCGCATTGACCGCCGCTCTCTCAGCCACGGTGGCCCTTTCCATCATGACCCGGACCTCGTCCATGGCCGTTTTGACCCGGTTCTCCAACTGTTGGAGCTGGCGGGTCAGCTCCTCAATCCTTTTTCTGGCCGTCTCTAGCCTGGCTGACGTCAGCGCCAGCTTAGTCTCGGCCGTGGAGGCTCGGTTGCTCTTGACTTCAGCCCGACACTCTGCTTTCCTTGCCTGGCCACTCAAGTCCTCCTCCTGGGCCTTGGCCTCCTCCTACTGTCGAGCAAGCTTCTCGGACAGTGCCCGGCTCTGATCTTTATACTTGTCAGCCCGCCCAAGGGTGTGTGCGAGCACCTCTCCTGTATGGGTCACCATCGCACGAAGGGCAAAGGCCCCATTGGCCAGCTATACCAGAGAAATTCGTCAGCCACATATCGACCAAGGTATGTCAAAAAATAGGTTATGTTTGAAGGATTACCTGGAGTATGTTTACTATCACCATGTCTAGGACGGTGGCATGGGACTGCCGCCCCATTTCCTAGTCGATCACCGATGTCCATGCCCTTGATAGGAGGATGGCGGCCCACACCATGTCCTCTATGGTGGAAAGCCTGGTCGCCGGCCGTGCTGACCCGCCCAGCACCTTATCAATCGGCTGCCAATCCAGGCGATGCACAGATTGCCGGGATGAGCTCCCTGGCTCGGCTCTATGCTCGTGGGGCTGCCTCGCCCTGGCGTTGGAACTTCTGACGGTAACCATCCCCTCTGGCTGAGGGGGGCGCCTTCTTCATCTCTAGCTCGGCGGGAGCCGGAGGGCTTTTGGCAACTACAACCTACCCTGCCTCAGCTAAATCAGCGGTGGCAGGGACTTCCTCCTCTGGATCTAAAACCACCATGACAACCTCGGTGGTGGCCGGGATCTCCCCCTCTTCGTCTCGGCTCCGGCTGGTCCGGGGACCACTCCTTCAGCCGGTACCTCCCTAACCGGCTCTTCCGTAGGTGCCTGGGCTGCGGGGGCTTCTGAGGTCTCGGCCGGCTCGACACGGGCTCCTCTCCGTGCCCTCTTGGCTAGCCTCGCCTACCCCTCGGCTGCCAGTCTCTTTTGGCGTGCGAGGGTCTCAAATTTTCTCCACGAATTCTCATTGCTGCATAGAAAACACACATCAGTACAAAAAAAAAAGAGAAAGCGAGAGAAGAGAAGAGAAGGGGGGTGAGGCAACGAATGGCAAAGGCAACGCCCAGCTGAGGGTGAGAAGGATGGGTTTCTGTGCTCACCGACTGCCGGAGCCAGCTCGGTCTCATACAAGTTATCCTCGGATAGGAGATCCTTATAGGAAGGAATCTGGAAGGATAAGAAGTGGCGGAAGAGTTCCCCATCCTTATCGCTCACAGCCGAATTCTCGTTGGAGCTGACATCCGGTTCCCCCCAATCGGTCCTCACTCCCTCCACATGGGCGAAAGGAATTGAGATTTCCATCCCTGATTTTGGATGGAAGACCTAAAGGAAGGGCTCTATCTGGCCTAGCGGTAAAAACCCACTAGTCTCCCTCGTCCTAGCAGTGGAGCTTATAGAAAGCTCGAAATAGAGACAGACTGGCCGCGGAACCCTGAAAATGACAAAGGATGACGAAGGCACAAAAGATCCAAATCGAGTTCGGAGTCAACTGCGTTGGCACTAACCTATATCTATTCAAAGGATTCAGGAAAAAGGGGTGGAAAGGAAGTCGTAGCCCGCACCGAAAGAACTCTTCGTACAGAGCGACCCGACCCGGAACAATGGAGGTTACTCTATTTTTAGGTCTCGATGCGGATAGACGGATAAAATCAGGAACCCTATACATGACCCTAAGGGCCTCTACCTCTTCAGGGGTCATGGTGGAAGCAATCCCTCCCGGCCCTGCCAGGTCGAGTCCAGCTACCGGAGGAGATGCCGGACGATGGGAAGAAATGGGAACTGCTCTCATCGGGGGTTGGTCACTCGCCCCTGGTCGGTTGCAGATCGTGATCCCACCTAACGGCCGGGGCATTTGGCTGATAGTCGAGGTGTGGTCCTCACCGAGGGAAGGAGACGACTCTACTACATGCCTCTTACCCTCCCTAATGGCCCTATGGTCCATGGGTCAAAGGTGAAGGGTGAAAATGGAGACTAACCTGAAAGTTGGAAAGAAGACGAAGGTTGGAGGTCTCGGTTTGCAAGGGAGCTCAAGAAGGAAGGAGGCAGGGAAGCAATTGCGATGTAAAGCTCTCCCCCGAGCCCATGAAGCGCCTTTTATACCCCAATTTCAAATCGTATCGCCCAAGAATTCGCCACGTGGCCTTCACCCATTGCGTCAGGTTCTCATACGCTAGCCATTTTGCCCATGCCTGAGGCATGCCTTGGTTCCACGAGGAGCGGGATCTCCGGCCAATAGCACTGCTTGAAAAGCGGGAGGCAATGATGGCGTCTACTTTTCTCCATCCTTCGAGAAGCACCCCCTCGAGACAACCAGAACCAACATCAGCGCCTACCTACCACATGATTACAGAAGATTTTCGAAGCAACATCACCTCGAGAAGGCGTGCCGATTCACCAGACCATTGAAGGTGCCCGTAACAAGTCATCAATTTTCGAATTCTTGCGTCCCTTTCTCTCAAAGGACAGCTGACACATGGTCCTTCATGCTCAGGAGCGCGGGGGGGGGGGGGGGGGGGGGGGGGGGGCATATGATGTGGCTAATGATGTAGCTAATAAAGCCACATGGGTAATCATGGCAAAATCAACCACGTGGCACAAACACATTGTGTCGGCCCCGGCGTCTCCAAGGTAACCGAGGCGGCCCCGACCTCCTTAGGTCGGCTCCGTCCGCCCGGCATCTCCAAGGTAACCGAGGCAGCCCCGACCTCTCAAGTTGGCCCGTCCGCCTCGATATCTCCAAGTCAGTCGAGGCGGCCCCAACCTCCTCAGGTCGGCTCCGTCTGCCCCGGTGTTTCCAAGGTAACCAAGGCGGCCCCGACCTCCTCAGGTCGGACCCGTCCACCTTGACGTCTCCAAGGTAACCGAGACGGCCCCGACCTCCTCAGGTTGGCCCCACATTTGCCAGAGCCATTACCCCTCCAACCAGCATAGCCTGATGCAACCAGGCCCACCTACCATCTGACCACGCTGTCGATAGTACTAGGCCCACCTACCGACTGATGGGATTTGGCCCACCAACCGCCAGCTTCATCTCTCCGATGGGACAGGATCCACCAATCGCTCTAAATTCACGTAACCCTCACGTGTCCCGCAGACATCTCCTTCTCACGGAATGTCATCCGGCTAATCCCCATGCAGGTCCCAACTGCCTATAAAAGAGTAAGTTCACGAGAGATTCAGGTATGCACAAATAATCACCCTCTCATTCTATTATCCGGGAGAAAGTCCATCTTAGAGATTTCTCCACCCCAAAGGAGCTCTCTCGAGCTCTTCCTCAGCTGTGACCTCGATCTTTGACTTGGGCATCGAAGGGTCCCCACCGAAGAACCCCTCCTATCTTGGAACTTTTGCAGGTTATCCAACTGGATGAAAATCTCATTGGCAACCAGATCAGTCTTTCCGGCGCTCAACACAGGTGATGGGCTTCATCAGTTCCATATTTTCTTTTGGCTGGATTCTATTCAAATCTGACTGTTCTCTTTTCGTCCACTACGAACCAGATGACCTTCCACCCACGTCCATTCTCCAAAGTTAATTTCTCTCGTATAATCTTTCTCGTGACGCCTCGGCCTGTAAGGTAGAGTGGAAATGGTTCATTGGGTTGCATGTTGGAGGAGAATAGATTATAGATATTTTGATTATTAATTAAACTTATTTTAATAGTTTTAGGACTCGATTGGTTAGTCCTTGTGAACAACTGGTATCAGAAAAAGCTTACCTTGATGTGTATAGCATAGTTGTTTTCAGTTCAGTAAGGTAGGATATATAGCTCAAAATAATTGGAGTGATACCAGGTTGTTTTAGAAATACATTGATGCATCAATTAGAGAATGGATGAAATTTAAGAGTGATGGTTTAAGTATGGGCACTCAATTCTTTCTATTTTTGTATATTTATTTTCTCTATCTAAGTCTATAGAAAATGTGACGATGGTTAAGAAAACTAAAAGAAATATAGTTCTCAAACTAAAATTTAAAGAATCACACCAAATTTACAAACAAAAAATTGTGAGTACATTTATTTCACAAATGAAAGAGATACAAGCTATGAACTATATAAAAATAAATAATAAAAGCACATGATTGAACATGCAAATAACAGAAATTAAAATAAATGATTACTATTTATAACTAGAGTAATAAGTAACTACTTATTACTATTTATAACTAGAGAAATAAATAATCATGTACATAATAAGGATTTTATTAATGAATGCTAGGAGGCATCCATTAATGGGCATTTAATACACAATTTAACCAGTCTTTTGTGGAAAACAAGAATAAAATACTGAATCTTTTAAAAAATATTAAAAAATACTTAATATCACACATATGCATGCATATATGCTGCATTTAAACTTCTACATACATGTAGTTGAGACTATTATATAGCAACGAAACAATATCCGCTAGTGAACAAGCTTTCCAACTCAGAGCATTGTGCATACTTAAATGGTCATCATATATTCCATTTTAGATATATTTAAATTTTAAAGTAGTGTGAACACCTATATTCATTCACAATCTATCCTACATGGGAACTATTTCTTAAATGCAATTATAGCCATCCATCCTAGTATTGTAGTCATTCAAATATACATAACATTTATATTACTAAGGCCGCAAAGAATCTTGCTCCAATGTGGAGTTCTGGAGATGGCTGAGTTTGTTTTTTAACTTTTTTTTTAAAAAAAATATTGCTGCACAAAACTTGAGCATTAAATATGCTTTTTAAATATTCTTTAAAAGGTTCAATTTTCCACAGTTGGATGGGGCTATCAAATGTCCTGTTAAGGAGTGCCCTTANTTAGCACTTATAAAAATAAATTAAAATTGAATAAACCTCTATGTTTAATCAGTATCATTTGTTTCGTTAAATGTTAGTTCAACATCCGATTGTGAGTGTCATTATCATCGGAAGGAAACTACCATATATAAGATGTTCACCAGCAAACTATCATGCATAGTTTAATATGCTGAAAAATTGACCCATAATTATATAAAAACCACTAATCAAACATGACTTAATTAATTTAAAATAGAAGCACTAATTAATCATATAGCAATTAATTAAATTAATTTACTTAGAATCACTAATTAGCAAATATTACAATGATGTTATATTGCAATCATTATTTATTAGAGAACCATAATTATTATATTATATTATATTATTATAAACTAATATAAGTCAATATATTATTATATGATATTATTAATATTATGACATAATATAATGACAATGTAATAATTGTATTTAATTATTACATGTTTTTTTTTTTTTGACCCGTGGTTGAGTTTTTTTTTTTGGGCTCGTGGCGGGGCAGGGGGGGGGGTTTGGAAAATTTTTTTCCTTCTTCCCTTGCCATGGCCTGGCCACGGCCGGTAGCCACCCGGCCACGGCCACTGCCGTGGTCGGTGATGGAGAGGGAGGGCCGGAGGGGGCTTGGGGAGGGGCTTTTGAAAAAAAAAAAATTTCTCCCCTAGTCGTGGCTTGGCCACGGCCGGTAGCCACCCGGCAATGGTCGGGTGCGGCCGTGGCCGACGACGGGAGAGGGAGGGCCGAAGGAGGTTTGGGGGGGGGTTTGAAAATTTTTTTCTCCCCTAGCCATCGCCTGGCCATGGTGGCCAGGCCACGACTGGCAGCCACCCGCCATGGCCGTGGCCGGCGATGATGGCCATCGCCGGCCACGGCCACTGCTGTGGCCAACGAGAGAGGGAGGCCGGATGGGGTTTGCGGGGGGGGGTTTGCAAATTTTTTTCCTTCCCTTGCCGTGGCCTGGCCACCGTGGCCAGGCCACGGCCGACAGCCACCCGGCCACGGCTGGGCGCGGCCGTGGCCGGCGATGGGAGAGGAGGGCCATAGGGGATTTTGGGGGGGGGGGGGGGGGGGGTTTGCAAAAATTTTTTTTTCTCCCTAGTTGTGGCCTGGCCCCGTAGCAGGCCACGGCCGGGTGCGGCCGTGGCCGGCAACGATGGCCACGGCCACTGCCATGGCCGGCAACGGGAGGGGGAGGGCGACAGGGAGATGGGGGAGATGGGGGGAGGGAGGTGGCGGTTTACCCGGAAAATGGTGTTGCCGCCGAGTTGGTCGGGTGTCGGAGCGCCACCGGAGTGCCGCCGGAGGTGGGGAAGAGGGAGGGAGAGGAGAAAGAGGGAGAGGGGAGGAGGGAGAAATCAGGAGAAAGAAGAAAGGGGGGTTTTTTTATGTATAAGAGGGGGGGGGAGAAATCCGTCGCTAATCAGCGATGCGATAAATGCAGAATTTAGCGACACAGAATTGCGTCGCTAAATAGCGGCGCATACTCATGCATCGCTAAATGCATCACTATTTAGCGATGCATAAAATAGCGACGCATATTTAATGCGTCACTAAATAGCGATGTAGTTATGCATCACTAAATATTAATATTTTAAATATTAATTTTATTAAGTAATTATTATAGTTTATATATTTAATATTACATAATGATAATTTTATATATTGATATATTGTAATATATGCCGCTTGTTTCGCTGGAGCCCTGGGGTGACGTGGGTGGCCGCGATGTTACATGTCCGCTTCCTTCAAGAACCTCCCGTGGGCGGGGTGTTGCCCCTTTCTTCCCTCCGTCGCTCTCGGTGGCGCTTTGATCTCTTATGGCGGGTTACCTCCTAGGTGGCCGATTGGGCGATCGGGCTCGGCCTTGTACCGCTCCCGTACATATTTTCCCTAAATCAGGAGATGGGTAGGGGCCTACCATGCATGATATCGTGACGGATGATAGAGAATTACGTTTCGATTCAGGAGAAGGGGCCTAAGAATGGCTACCATATCTAAATAAGCCAGCAGGCGCGCAAATTACCCAATCCTGACACGGGAGGTAGTGACAATAAATAACAATACCGGCCAGCTCTTCGAGTCTGGTAATTGGATTGAGTACAATCTAGTACAATCTAAATCCCTTAACAAGTGGATCCAATATTGCAAGGCAAGTCTGGTGCCAGCAGCCAAGGTAATTCTAGCTCCATAGCGTATATTTAAGTTGTTACAGTTAAAAAGCCCGTAGTTGTACATTGGGCTGGGTTGGCTGGTCCACCCCATGGAACGGTGTGCACCGGCGGTGCCATGGTGTGCCCGGATGGCCGACTATAAGGTCCTATCCGGGACTAATGCTGCCTTCAATCCGATCCACGCCTTTGTACCGAGAATGCAGCCTAAACTCTAAATGCCCTTAACCATTGATAACACCTAATTAAAACCTAAAACCCTAAAACCTAAAACCGTAATCCTAAAACCCTAAATTATAAAACCCTAAACCCCCAATTAAACCCTAAACCCTAAAACCCCTAGAACCATAAACTCCTAAAAACCCTAGAACCCTAGAACCCTAAAACCATCAAACCATAAAACCCTAAAACCCTAAACCGAAATTAGCGACGCATTGAAATGCGTCGCTAAACAGCAACGCATTGTGTGTGTCGCTGTTTAGCGACGCATTCAAATACGTCGCTAAACAGCAACGCATTTAAATGCATCGCTATATTTTAGTTTATCTTTTTGCGGTTAAAAAGCTCGTAGTTGTACATTGGGCTGGGTTGGCTGGTTTGCCCCATGGAACGGTGTGCACTGGTGGTGCCATGGTGTACCCGAATGATCGATTATAAGGTCCTATATGGGACTGACGCTGCCTTTAGTCCAATCCACGCCTTTGTGCCGAGAATGCAGCCTAAACCCTAATGCCCTAAACTATTGATAACACCTAATTAAAACCCAAAACCCTAAAACCTAAAACCGTAATCCTAAAACCCTAAATTATAAAACCCTAAACCCCCAATTAAACCTTAAAACCCTAAAGCCCCTAGAACCCTAAAACCCCTAGAAACCTTAGAACCCTGAAACCCCTAGAACCTTAAAACCCCTAAAACCATAAAACCCTAAAACCCTCAAACCCTCAAACCATAAAACCCTAAAACCCTAAACCCTCATTTAAATGCATTGCTGTTAAAAAGCCTGTAGCTGTACATTGGGCCGGGCTGGCCGGTCCACCCAATGAAACAATGTCTACCGGCGGCACCATAGTATGCCCGAATGACCAACTATAAGGTCCTATCCGGGACAGACGCTGCCTTCAGTCTGATCCACATACTCCTTTGTGCCGAGAATGCAACCTAAACCAATGATAAACCTAATATTAAAACCAAGAACCCTAAAAACTAAAACCCTAATCTTAAAACCCTAAACTCTAAAACCCTAAATCCCTAATTAAACCCAAAACTCTAAAACCCTAAAACTCCTAAAATCCCTAGATCCCTAAAACGCCTAAAACCCCTAAAACACCTAGAACCCTAAAACCCTAAAACCCCTAAACCCTAAAACCCTCAAAGCATAAAATCCTAAAACCCTAAACCAAAATCCCAAACCCCTGAAACCCTTAATCCCTGAACCATGAATTCATAATCTGAAAACCCTAAACTCTAAAACCCTAAACCCCTAATTAAACCCTAAAACTATAAAACCCTAAAAACCCTAAAACCTTAGCGATGCATCTAAATACGTTGCTAACAGCAATGCATCGGAATGCGTATGCATCGAAATGCGTTGTCGTTTAGCGATGCATTTAAATGAGTCGCTAAATAGTGACGTATTGAATTGCATCACTTTTTAGCAACTCATTAAAATGTGTCGCTAAATAGTGATGCATTAAGATGCGTCGCTAAATGTTGCTATTTTGCAACGAAAATTTTTGGAGTCGCTAAATCCATTGCTATTTAGCGACTGATTTAGTGCGTCGCTAAATTGCAATGTAGATTTCTTGGGTCGCAATTGCGTCGTAATTCTGTCATTATTTTACGATGAATATTTGCATTGCTAATCTGCATCGCTATTTCATGAATTTCTTTAGTGATTTTACATATTATATACTTTATTTAAACTTATACTTAGTTATTTAATTTAAATTATATTCAGCCTATTTTTACAAACATAAAAGTATGCAATCAATAATAGCTTATATAAACCTAAAATTTAATTTACATTGTTCGCAAGGATCACATGCACTCATAAACCTAACATATAGTGTTATAACTTGCTTTTAACTTTGTTTATAGAAACTAAATTTGATATATGCTAGATGCCTTTAACCTACGGTAGAAGAAATTTATTATCTTTTTATCAACTTGATAGGATATAGAGATAAAAATAATAAAAAAGTATATGACAAAAGTAATAAAATATTAATATTTTTTCATTTAAAAAAAATACAACTCTAAACTAATAGAATGGAAAAAATATATATAATTGATATTAATTAATTTGTGATTAAAACTTTGTTATCATTATTAGTGTAATATTTATTGGGCTTATTGAATGAAAGTCTCAACTGATGCATCAAGATCAAGATGATTGGTCGGTGGATGGTGAGGCTGCGAGGGACAGAAGTTTTTTTTTTGTTACAAGCGGGCGATCACACTAGCCTAGTGCGAGTCAGCCCAGATAGATCCAAATAAAATTTATTGTAACACAGAAAAGCAGGATTGCCCGGCCTTCAAATCCACGAACCATCATGCTGGGCCACAAAAGAAGCTGTCCAGTCCACCGCCGAATTGGCTTCTCGATAAATATGGCAGATCTGAGCACAGTCAGCCTCACGCATGATAGACCAAATGTCCGTAAGCATCGGATTAGCAAGGCCAGAATGATAATTCTCCTTCTGTATCCAAGAAATAACCGACATGGAATCACCCTCTATCAAAATCCTCTTAGCCTGAAGAGTCCTAACGGCATAAGAAATGCCCGCCCAAGCCGCATAAAGCTCAGACATCGGGACAGAGGAGTCAATAGTACTAAAACCTCCCGCTCTCAGCAACTCACCATATGGGCCACGGATGACGAAAGCAGAACCTACAGCTCTGCCACGGACACTCCCATCAAAGTTGATTTTGACGAACCCTGGAGGAGGAAGATCCCAGGAGATAAACACCGTATGCCGGTTCGCTGCCGTAGTAGCAGCAGGGGATCCCCAGAGGCTAGAGATGTCAGAACCAACCCGGCATAGTCCACAACCAAAGATCTAATTTTCTCATAATCCTGAGGGAAGAA
Organism: Calamus simplicifolius; assembly: GCA_900491605.1. Taxonomy (NCBI): domain Eukaryota; kingdom Viridiplantae; phylum Streptophyta; class Magnoliopsida; order Arecales; family Arecaceae; genus Calamus; species Calamus simplicifolius. Next base: position 463,584 of record UESW01001422.1, on the reverse strand, counting down.
ATAGGATCATCCGTGAAAATAAGCTGGTTTCTCGATAACCAAATTGATAAGCTGTGGCAGCCCAAAGACCACACCTCTGCAGAGAAGCTATATGAATATCAAGGAAGAAAGAAGAGCGGGGTGAACCCATATCGTCCAACCTGACAGAATAATCCACATATGCCAGATCTATCTAGCTCTAGGGCAAATGAAGATAGCATGCTCAGAGGACTCCTCCAACCTACATAAAGGATAGCACGGCTGGATCGACAAACCCCTCTGAGAGAGAAGAAGACAGGTTGGAAGACAGTCCTACATAAGCTTCCAAATAAATAGCTGCACTTTAGAAAGGATGGGAAGCTTCCAAATCCAAGCAGCATCCATCGATCACTGGGAAACCGGCCTGAATATCTTCATCAAATCCCTTGTAGGAGCCCTGGAGAGACAGGATCACTGCCAAAGCCTGGAGTCAGATAAACAACCAAGAGTAAGGGGCATCGAGAGAATACGTCTAGAAAGCTCCAGCCCAAAGAAACGGTCACCGAGGGGATATGCCAGGTAGGGGGATTTAAGAAAATCAAATCCTTAACCCTTAAACTGGAAGGGATATCAATACTAATAAAAGAGGGCCATCGAGAGAGAGGAAGCTCTGAAATCCAGATATCCTGAATAACATCGATCGATGATCCGTCTCCAATCATCCATGATACATTACCCCTAATAATCTGTCCAAACCGACAAACTTCCTTCCAAAAGGAGTAGCCTCGAGGTGACCAGATATGCAAGTTCGACATCCATGCACCATACCTAGCACGCATCAGGGTACTCCAAAGACAATGCGGCTCCAGAAGGAATCTAGAAGCATGTCTAGCAAGAAGGGCATCCCTTCTAACAATCAGAGACTGAATCCCGAGACCGCCTTCTTGGATAGGCATGCAGACCGTATCCCAGGATAATAGATGAGTACCATGACCTTCTTGCATAGAAGCCCAAAAAAATCACGGAAACATCTCTCAATCCTCTTAAGGCAGGTAATTGGAATGACAGAATTAGACAGAAGGTACAGGGAAAGAGAGGAGAGAACCGAGCGGATAATAATAATTCTAGCCATCATCGAAAGGCCAGTGACCTGCCACCCCTCCAAACGTTGACGAACCCTCCTCTCTAGCTCATAGTAGTCAGAGCAACGGGGACGTCTCCCCGTATAGGAATCCCCAAATACATAAACCTGTCAGTCTGAGTAGAAATACCTGACAAATTAATAATGGCTTCCCTGGTAGACCTAGAAGTCTTCGGGCTAAAATATAGAAGACTTTAGAAAATTAACCTTTGTCCCGAAGCCTGACAATACCGCTGAATAATAGAATAGAAAGACGCCACATTATCAATAGAAGCCTGGCCCAGGAGGATACAGTCATCCGCAAACAGAAGATGAGAGACCATAGGGCCCTCCACTCCGGCCATAAATGGGACAATCCTCCGATCTAGCTGTGCCTGATAGAAAGCACGAGACAGATCATCCACTGCTAGAATAAACAGCAAAGGGATAAAGGGCATCCCTGAATCCCCATAATAGAGTGAAAAAACCGGTCGGACTCCCATTAATAATCAGAGAAAAAGACGGCTTCTGTATGCAAGCCATAATCCACTCAATGAACAAATCATCAAACCCAAACTCCATAAGCGAGCAGTGCAAGAAGGCCCATCAGTCTATCATAGGCTCTCTCCATATCAAGTTTAACAGCCATAAGACATCTCCTGGCCGGCACTCTGAAGATCATGCATAAACTTATGGGCGATGAGGATATTATCTGAAATGGAACACCCTCTAATAAACGCCCCCTGTTCAGCCGAAATGAGGCGAGGAATCACCAGAGAAAGGCGGCGAGCTAGAAGACGAGCACAGACCTTATAAAGAGTAGTGCAAAGACTAATGGGCCGAAAGTGCTGCAGAAGGGAGGCATCAGGACGCTTGGGCACCAAAGAGATAAAGGTCTGATTCCATTCCGCATGAATGTGTTTAGCTAGGAATACAGACTGAATAGCCAGAACCACCTCCTGCCCCACAATGTCCCAATAATGACGATAAAAGAAAGGCAAACCCATCAGGCCCAGGGGCCTTATCCGGACCAAGCTCCCAAAGGGCTAATCTCTTCGCAGTAATAGAACTGACAAGCATGCTGTTATCCAAGGAAGAGACCTTCACAGAATCCGGAACCGGAATAACCGGGCCCCCCTCACCAAAGGATTCTGCCCATCTGGACTGGAAAAAATGATGAAGCAGATTCCTAATAGTGGGTATCCTCCAGTATATTTTCCTTGTCATCAACTAATCTCTGGATCCTATTAGCAGCACGCCGCTTCAAAGTTGCCTGATGAAAGAATCTGGTGTTATGATCACCATCGTAAATCCACTGAAACCTGGACCTCTGCCACCAATAAACCTCCTACTGCTGAAGGAGAGAGTGATGGTGAGCAAGCTTATTCCGGAGAGAATTGAGGTCCGAGACCAGCAGAAAACCATCCAGATCTTCCTTAGCCTGTAAGGCACAAATATCATTTTCAACTGTTCAATTTGTCTAACTAAATCCCCCAGCTCCAACCTATTCCATCTGGATAATCTATGCCCGGCCATCTTAAGGCGACGAGATAACCAATAAACAGCATTACCCCTGACAGAGAGATGCCAGATCTGAGAAATAATAGTACGAGCAGCAGAATGGGCAGTCCAAAACTGCTCAAATCTAAACTGCTTACGCTGATGCTGATCAACCTCCGTGGAGATCAAAATAGGACAATGATCGGAAGCAATCCTAGAAAGGTGAGTGACGGTAACCGCAAGGAACAAATGAAGCCACTAAGCCGTAGCCATAGCTCTGTCCAGTCTCTCCCAAACACGAGCAGACCCCTGACGATTATTACACCAGGTAAATTGGGGTCCCGAGTACCCCAAATCCAGCAACCCTGCAGAAGCAATGAAAGATCTAAATTCACTTATGTCAGCTGAGCCAGTAACCCTTCTACCCCCTCATTTCTCGTTAGCCTCCGTAATGCAGTTGAAATCCCCAGCAATAATAGAAGGAAGTCCTTGAGCAAGAAGGGAACTCAGTTCAGACCAAAGAATCCTTCTCTCCCGATAGTCAGTACTGGCGTAGACCGCCGATAGGAGCCAGGGGTCAAAAGTCCCCTCCGAGACAATCATACTAATCTGCTGACTACACTGATGAAAAGCATCAATCGTAACAGCAAAGGTACGCCAAATAGCCAGCATACCTCCAAACAGGCCATCAGCCTCCACAGCATAAGAGGACAAGATCGGGCAATCTGCTTACGAAACGAGCCAGATTATCCCCGACAACTGGTTTCCAAAAGGACACATATGTCAAACTTATATAACTGTAACAATCTTCCAAAAGAGGAACGAAAAGATGGCTTTCAAGCTCCTCTCACATTCCAAAGTAAAATCTTCATTTACAGACTGGGGAAACTGGGACCCTCCCTGGTCCTCTATCGCAATACTATCAGCAATACCCCCTTCCATCAAAGGGCCTTCATCAGACTGCTGAACTGAACAGGCCAGTGGCCCTACCAACTCAATAGCAGACACATCGGACAAGGATCCAGTACCCTGACCATCAGAATCTCTAGCTATCGCCTCAAAAGAAGAACCAGCACCCTGATCAGATTGTGACCTTATCAGCACCTGGCCACCATCCTGGCCACAGGGGATAGGTCGAGCCTGACTGGAGGTAAAATTGAGATCCCCCCTTTTTTCAACAAAGGAGCCTTGCCTTTCTCCCTCCGAAGCACCGATTTGGGAAAAGACCTTGGAGACATAGTCACCTCCGGTCTGGCCCGTTTCAGAGAACCCGAAAAACCATCCCTACAATCCATATGACCTTCAGCACCCGGATCCAATTCAAGTGAGGAGAAGGGATTATTGGTCTTCACAGCAATGTTCAGACTTAAGTCTCGGAGCCCTCCTTCTCAACAGACTGCAGCTCCTTATCAACACGTTTCAAACCGGCACGCCCTCCTTCCCGGATTGAGTTAGAGCCTTCTTCCTCCCAGATTGAAACAACACCACGCCCGAATCAACAACCACCTTCTGAGATGAAGAGGACCGCTGAGCCACCTTAGCCGGAGACTTCCAGGCCTCGCTCACTCCCCCAGACCCAGGACGAAGCCCACCCGCTGCAGTCGGGGAATCAGAACCATGGACTGCAGCAGACGATGACGCCTTCATCTGAAAGCTTCCCCTTCCCCTAAACTGAGAACCTGAAGCAACTCTCTTCTGCCTAACTGCAGCAAGCCATGGCCCAAAAACGGAGACAAAAATAGAGTCGTCCTCACCCGATCGTGCCTGAAGAGTGCAGGGACCTCCCAGGTGCAGCAATCCACAATTCAAACAAATTCCCTGAAGATTCTCATAAGCAAATTGCTGCCAGAACCTCTGATTGAGTCCTTGAACCCGGGCTCCTAGATGAAGGGGGCGACTGAGATCGACTCGAAGGCAAACCCGTGCAAAGGCTCCTCCTCTCTTCTTCGCCAGGGTAGCAGCATCAGCACAAACGAAGTCACCCGCCATTGCCAGGATGGACTTGAGGAAATCCACTTTCCAAAATTCAAGGGGAAGGTTCGGCAACCTGACCCAAACCAACGCCGACGGAATGGAGTCCTCAGCCGGAGAGAATTCCGGCCGCCATGCTTCAATCACAATAACCTGACCGTTAATCACCCATGGTCGCTGCATCACCAAATTACAAGCTTCGGAGATTCAAATCGAAATACATGACAACGAAAAGCCATGCTAATTGGGACAATATCTCCTGAAACTCTGGCGTGCCGGAATTCCTTAAGATACGCTTCAGCCGGAACCCATCTCTGGTAAGAGCGAGCTAGGATGGCCGTCTGCTTCCACCCGATGACCTCCGCTTCAAGTTCCTCCACCAGAAGAGACACCATCTCAGGAAAAGTAGCCTCCAACCTCGCCACTTCAGCCGGCGACGGAGACGAAGCCATCCAGACAAACCCTACATCCGTAGCTCTACTCCCGGAAGACCGGCCATCAGTAGCCGCATCCAACGCTATTAGAGCAAAAGGAACAACAGATGGGGTAGCCTGAACTGAGAAGAAGACCAGTCGATAAAGATCGCCGGAAGATCAAAAAGAAAGCAACGAAAAACCCGAATCTTAAAGCACTGCTCAAAAGAGAACCAGAGAGCTAGCCGCACGATTCTTAAAGCAAAACACAGTCACTTTCAGAAGTTTCTTTGGAACATAGCAAATATCGAGATTTATGCTTAGATAAAGCAAAACAGGCTGATCTCATGTACGCATGCATGCATACGTATCAGACAACACCTAGGCCATAATGAAAAGGTATAACTAAGTACTTCACTTTCAAGGTTGCAAATTAATAGGTATGAACAGACTGATGCCTATAATGCATGACATGAATAAAGCCAGTATGCAATCAGAATTGGTGGATTAATTCGAAAAATCACTCATTGTTAATTACTTAATTAATCAATAATTGAAATCAAAATTGCGGTAGCTGCCACTTGTTTCTCCACGAGGATCACGACATTATCTAGAACAGCCGCTTCAATATAGAAAGATTCCACTTCATAAGCAATGTTCTCTAAATACTATCATTCATGATTTCGAGCAAGTGTTCTAAGAGTAGCATAAAATACTTTTCATGTAACACCATCAAGGAAACCAACCAGATTCTTAAAAAAAAAACAAAAACAAAACAAAAAAAAACAAAAAACTAAAGAACGCTTCCAATTTCATTGAATAATGGTTCCATACCATACCAACCATGCAAAATCCAGTCATACTAGATCTGACAAATTTGATAGTTTTTCTGTAAAAGAAAATTCAAATTTTAAATTAATATAAACTAGTTTTTCAAATGACTATCGGAAGTAGTTAATTAACATTAGTATTTTTTTATTTAAATAAAATTTTGGTTTCAAATCGTACAATTTAGTATCTAAATATTGTATCCGAAAAGCAAGTTTTTTCACTGCGAAAAATTATTCCATCCTCTTCGTCCCCTCAATTCCATCCTTTCGTACAGTTGCGACCAAAAAAATTTCTTTACATAATATAAGATAAATTTTGCTTGTTTTTTAAAAATATCTCAAATTTAATATTTTCACTCTTCCTTAAAATTGAAAGATTTATATTAATTGAAAAAAAATATTTATTTTCAAACAATAAGTTAAAGAATTTTATTATTATGGTATTCTTGTATGTATATAATATTTTATAATTATAGTATTGATTACAATAATTAATTACATACAATCATTATATACCTTAGAGGTAGAATTGAGTTATGACTGTTTAATTTGCTATGCTTGTTGATGATTGATACTTCTTGTCATTCATAATAATTATTATTAAGATCAAGCAATTTATATAATATATATGGCTTAGGAAAATGATTTGTTTATAATCTAGTTATAAATGTCTTGCCACATATTGAACAAGCAAATTTGGAACTCCCACTTAGAATATGTTGAAACTAAAATATTATTAACTATCCAATAAGATGACAAAAAATAAATAGAAAGATGGAAGATGAATTATAATGATGGTTACAAAAGAATAGATTTCATTCGTTTCATAAATTTCCTCCAATATCATAAATATCACTCATTCAATATATATAACATATTTCATCATAAGAAGACTAATGCAAACGAGGAATTAAAAATTTTAATCCTTGTACTTTTTATATAAATTCCATATTTGCTCATATTATAAGAGTAAAATGGTATTTGTTATTTGAGCTAGCTCACTCACACGGTTAATGAGTGACCATACATTCATGCATTAAGTATGTAAAATTCAAGATTAATGTATATTACATGACGGGGAACATTTATGAAATTAAGGCTTTTGCCATTAGACTCAGCATACTTTATTTATTTATTTATTTTTATATTTTTTAAATATTTAATTTACTTTTAGTGTGTCAAATTAAGTGAATGGATAACTGGCTCGTTTGATGGTGTGCGCATAATTAAAATAAAATGAATGGGATTTTGTTGTGGAAGCAAATATCGAGAGAAGAGAGAAAAGGAACACATTGAATCCATAGAGGCTCTGTCGATGAGGTGGCTTTATGTTTTAGAAACAAAGATGAGTTTGTCTAAGTCAAATACGCCTATGTAACGATGGATATCGAGATTACCAATGTAGAGTGAGGAGTTGCTAAATACCCCATTGCTAAATGCCCCGCATTGCATTGATGTTGTCAACACCTGTTGCCATCGGGATCCATCCTCCGACTCGGGCGTGGTCGATCCTCAGGGAGTGGGGTGCGGCGGACCTGCAAAACAGGAAGCCCACACGCGGAGGGACGCTGGGGGTGGTCCTCCGCGGAAGGCCCTCCGACGCTCAAGTCAGTGAGGAAGGAATCGGCGATCAACCAGACAATGGGGAGGTGGATCTCTTCGGGAGACCTCTCCAGGGGGCGGCCGATCGGAAGCTCTAGGAGGGCAGAGCACCGACGAGCTGCCGGAAGAGAGGAATGATTCCAGAGTTTTTGCGTCAAGAGTCGCGTACCTGAAGGAATCTGCCAATCCGATATTTATAGACTGTCACCTGGGGACTTGAGCATCTTCTGGAAGGTTCTGGGGTTGTTACGATACGGAGATAGACAGAATCAGGCCGTTGTGGGGCCGTTAGAATCCACGCCTTGTTCGTTAAGGGATCGACGGCTGGGAGAGCTCCTTGATGTCTTGGGATCTGGGTGAGTAGACCTGGGGCGGTTACAATAGGTCTTAGGCCACGTCTCAACATGATTCCTTGCCTAAGGTGCTGCTCGGTAAGCTTAAGCTCTCCCGCGTCAGGTTCCGCGGAGGTAGACGTCAGGGCATGGATCGCTAGGTAGAAGCGGGCTACGGAAGCCCGAAAGAGGCCGAGCTACGGAAGCCCGGAAGGGGCCGAGCTAGAGAAGCCCGGAAGAGGCCGAGCTACGGAAGCCCGGAAGAGGCCGAGCTAGGGAAGCCCGGAAGAGGCCGAGCTACGGAAGCCCGGAAGAGGCCGAGCTAGGGAAGCCCGGAAGAGACCGAGCTAGGGAAGCCCGGAAGGGGCCGAGCTGCGGAAGCCCGGAGGAGCCCGAGCTATGGAAGCCCGGAAGAGGCCGAGCTACGGAAGCCCGGAAGGAGACGGCGGGAGGAGGTCAGCCTTAGCCGCCTCGCACGGATATCGATGCAATGACGATTTTACCCCCCAACACATGCCCTCCACTCCCTAGTTCGAAGCGTAGGTTCGGGCGTAGGGAGTATAAGCTCAAGTGGCGCACCCTGGATGGGACGTCTTGGCCTAAACAGTTCATGCAATGATGCCCTAATTAATGCGACAGGGCCATCGTACCTTCGGAGGTAGGTTTCCTCCACTAGCGACGGTTGAGATTGTGCCGTGCCGTGAATCCCGATCGATATGGAGGTTTGTCGAGGCGATTCTGGACGCCTCGAATAAGACGTCCCCGCCTCCCTTGGGCGGTTCCTTGGCGGAGAAGCGAAGTGACAGCCGCCCTATATGTATATATATACTTATGCACATGTGCGCATGTTCGTGGCGTCTTCTCACCTTGTTTTCAGAAGAGCATTGGTCTCTCACCTCTCCAGCGTTCATCATTTTCGCTCAGGATTTCCCTCAACCGAGATGGCGATCAGCCCTGAAGATGTGGCCTCAGAAATCGTTGCTGAGGATTTGGGAAGGATTCACCAGAGGTATGGTCTGCCCCTGGATGTAGTTTTACGGGTGCCGGAACCCGAAGATAGGGTTACTCGGGGATTAGAGTCTGGAGTCTTTATCTATGAGGATAGTTTTAAGGCGGGTCTTCGTTTTCCTCTCCATCCCTTGGTGAAGGAGATCATGACCCACTACAACATCTGTCCCTCGATGGTGGCTCCAAATAGTTGGCGGAATATCGTCGGATTCATTTCGATGTGTCACCAGATTCAAGTCGTTGCAACTCTCCCCCTTTTCCGCACCTGTTACCACTTGACTCCCGGGAGGAAATCGGAGTGGACCTCTATCGGGCCCCGGAGATCTTTTAATGTCATCGCGGATAAGCCTTCTTCCATCAAGGGGTGGAAGAGCCGATTTGTGATTGCGGAGGGGAACATCGGTTCCGATTTCCCTCGACGATGGGGGGAAGTTGCGAGGGATGCGGAGACGCATCCGGCCTTATCGGCGCAGGAGGAGAGGGACCTGGATGTCCTTCGTAATGGACAGGTATTTTCGGCTAACGACCTATTATCGGAGGGGGCCCTCTTCGCAGCCGGGCTCAGCCCTCTGGATCCGCAAGGTGAGTCCCTTTTTGCGCTGTGTATTTTTCTCGATTACCACGCTTGAGTCTGAGCATGTGAATTCCGGTTTGACAGCTACAGGTTGGCGTTGTCGAGCCTCTCCAAGAGGAAGAGGGGGAAGCGCCCAGGGAAAGGTAGCGGCGCGGACAGCGGCCGGCCCGAGAAAAGGGCCCATACCTCTGCCAAAAACCCCGGACGTCGGAGCAGTCCCCATAGGGCCGCCGGGGGCGAAGGAGGATCCGGGGAGAATGGCCACGGCACCTGACGCCCTCGTACTGGAGATATCGGACAGTTCGGATGAAGCTCCGCTGGCTCGTCCGATCGCGTCCCCCTTGAAAGAGGAACCTGCGACGGGTCCAGCGGAGGCGGCCGTAGTAGAGGGCCCATTGTCCCCGCGGGATTACCACTGGCTCCAGCGGAGAGGGGGAGGAGATAGCCGCAGCGGAGGAAGTTCAGGGGAGCCCCTACTTGGTCTATCCGCCGGGGAGTCTGGTAGCAGTGAGGTCGGACCGCCCTCGATGGGTCAAGAGGCGGGTCAGACCGAGGCCTCGGGGGAGCCCGCAGAGGAGACGCAGGTGGTGGAGACTGGAAAGGATGCATCGGTGGAGGGAGCACAACAAAGCGGGGGTCCACGATCGGGGCTCCCTCGAAGAAGATTTTGGGGAGGCTGGCGCTTGGGCTGGCCGAGCTATCTGAAGAGGCCCAAGCCAGGGCCCTGATGGAGGAGGCTGGGAGGTTGAAGGCTTCTCAGCTGGGGGTCGTCCAGGCCGGTCCCTCAGACGGGGCCGGTCAACCCAGCAGCTCGGAGACTAGCATTGATGAGGCGTTTTTCGCCATGATAAGGTCGGTCCTGCATCCGGGTGCGGATCGTCGACGGACAAGTTTGCCGACCTGGGATTGGTCGATGCTGCATTCGGGCAGCAAGGTGTAGCTGAGAGTATCCATCTCCTTCCCGCCATTGATAACACGACTTTGATGAGGATGACCCGGGACTACGCTTCGCGGGTGAGTCACTTTTCCTGTGTGACAGATGTTTCCCGATGGATCCCGTCGTGGGCGCTTATTCAGTTTTTGTCTTCGCAGAGCGTTTTGCTTTCCCGGGCGATTTGCTGGCGCCTGAGTTTGGCGACGGGGGCCAGTGTCCAGGCCCAGAGGGAGAATGTCGAGCTCCAGTCGCGGCTGAAGGTGTCTGAGCAGTTCGAAGAGCTCATGGACACAATGGACAGGAACTCGAAGGCGGCAAGGGCAGCACATCAGGCTGCCGTGGACGAGGTGTCCAAGTAGAAGCGCAGGGTGGAGGAGTTACAGGAACTCCTAGCGAAGAACGACGACACGTGCTTGGAGTTGGCCAGATTAAATCGAAACATCCACGGAGGTGGCGGCGATGCAGCGGGAACACGAAGAGAGTATGAGTCGGCTGGGGAGGGAGGCTGACGATGAAAGAAGGCGCCTGGCGAGAATGCTCGGCGAAGTGGAGGAGAAATTGAAACGGCGTGATGGTGAAATTGCCGATTTGAAGGAGAATGCTAGGTGGCATCAAGGGATGATAACTCGAGTGAGTGACGAGTTGTCGCAAGCTCGTGGGGAGATTGAAGCCAAACAATCGAAGATTAGTACCCTGCAAGAGAGGGTCGAGCTGGTCGGCGCTGACAGGACAAGAGCCCGGAGTGAGGCTGAGGAGCTGGCCGAAAGGTTGGCCAGGCGAGAGGGGGAGGTATGCTCTTATTTTACCCTCCTTATTTTTCTACTGGCTCCTTGCGACGCCGATTGATTTTGGCTTTTCCAGATGGCGAGGATGGGGTCGGAGATTTGGGCTCTCCAAAGTGTGCTCGCGTCCACTCGCAGCAGGAGTTCAGAACTCGAGACACGGGCTAGCGAGCTTGAGGAACAAATGTCATCTTGAAGGCCCAAGTGATCGAGGCTGAGAAGCAGACCGCGGAATTCAAAACGCAGCACGCCATTCTCAGGGGTAGGCAGGACGCTATTAGCGTTGATGCCTTCCATCATGGGATAGAAGAGTGTAAACAGCGGATTCTCAGTGAGCATCCAGAGTGGGATCTTTCTTTCCTGAGCGCCCAAGATCCTGACGATGGCGAGTCTGAAGAAGAAGACGAGGATGAATGCGCCGACGTGTCTGACGCCGAACCTGGTGCCGCCCCTAACCCAGCGAAGCTGCAGTTTCTGAGGGACGATCGCAAACTGCCGCCGAGGGGGCGAGAACATCGGAGAAGGGTGAGCCTAGCCACGCCTCCGCAGGCGCAACTGAGGCTCCTCAAGGCTGGTGCGGCTCCTGGTTCGTAGGAGTTGTTATTGTACCTTGCTTATCCGTCGTTCCTTAATAAAAGAACTTTCTGTTTGGACTTAAGTGTTGTCCTGGTTTGGCCTCATCGTCGCCCAATTTTGCCTTGTGCGGTCTGTGGCTCGCTGGCGATCTCGGGTTATCTTTGTTCCAAGACTAGGCAAACGCGTTAGCTTAGACCGATAGGCAAAATAGGCCGGCCAGGGCTGACAGGCAAAATAGGCTGGCTGGGGCCGACGGATGGAGTAGATCGGCTGGGACCGGCGAACAATATAGGTCGGCTGGCGCCGATGGATAAATTAGGTCGCTGGGGCCGATGAATAAGATAGATCGGCTTGGGCCGACAGAAGAAATAGGTCGGCTAGGGCCGACGGATGAAAATAGGTCGGCGCGGGCCGACAGAAGAAATGGGTCGGCTAGGGCCGACAGAAGAATAGGTCGGCTAGGGTCGGCAGGCAAAAATAGGTCGGCGTGGGCCGACAGAAGAAATAGGTCGGCTGGGGCCGACGGATAAAATGGGTCGACTGGGGCCGACGGATAAAATAGGTTTTCGTGCTTCCTGCCATCCTGCCAGCGCCCTGCTGTCCCGCAGGCAATTCGGTTTTTACTTTACTAGAAGCGGTGATACGGCAGAGTGGGGGGTATAAAGCTGCATCAGAGCTTTTCGGAAGGTGCTCTTTTCCCATGCAGGCTACCTCGTTGCGATGCGCACGCAACCGTCCACTATTGGACAGTACTTTTTCAAGGACGATTTTCTGAGCCCGCCGATTTTCGAAGCGTCAGCGGACGATTGCCTGTATTTACTGCCGTGATTCGGGATCAGGAGGGGATCTTCGTACACGTCCTGGTTCAGGCGGTGGGTTTGGCGCGCAGTGGGGCGCCAATCTTGAGAGACCACGTGGAGGTACTGCTTGAAATTTAAATCTCGGGACACGCAGTCTGGGTAGCTTTTCCTGGTCCGCTTCCGCCTATAAAAAGGAAAAGGGGGTCTCATCTGGTTATCCCCAAAGTTTCTTTCTCGCTAGAGCTTTTACTACGCTCATTTCTCTGTTGCTACGAGTGGGAGGATCGACTTTTCCTTTCATGGGCTCCTTGCCGCCGGATAGCTGGGGCGACCGGGGAGCAGCTGGAGGATGGCTCATCCCTTAGGGGATGAGTCTCGGAGATCACATGGAGAGCGCACATGGGGGGCACAGATCACACGGGGAGCGCACATATAACTCTTCCCGTGTGACCTTTGCGGCCGGTTACGGGGGAGTTACGGTAAGAAGTGCACACGGGCCTCCCATGGCTCGTGTGTATTTCGCCTCCTCCCCTGGTTCGGACTCCCGGGATCAGTCGCTCGAGGGGGGGGGGGTGAGAGCGCCTCGCTCGCCAACTCCTTGTCCTTGAGACATGGCAAGGCGCGGCAGTACACCCTCGGTTGGGTGGTCTGGGATGACCGTCCAGATATCTCGGTTGGGTCACCGAGATATCATCCTGACTTGGAGCCAGTCGCAACTATTGGTCCGTGTCGGCAGGCAATTATCGGCCCTAACCAACTGGGACGCGATTACGACTGTCTGGTTGCTCGAGTTTTGTATTTACCTTTATTTTATGCATTTCACTGTTCTTGTAACGCCTGTGAGGCATTTGTAATTGATCATGATCGGCAATAAAGAGAGTTATATTTTGTTCTCAATCTCTATCTTTCTTGTGCCGAGCTTTTTGCTATTGTTGTTTGTGGGTGTCAAAGCGTTCCGTTCGTCCTTAGACGAGGACCCCACGTCACTCGAATTAATCGAGGTTCATATTCGGCGATTCGTAGATCATTCGGGGCAATACGCTCCTTGCTTAGGTCAGGAGTCTGGTATTTTGTGCTCCGCTTTTATTGGAGCTCGGAGTATCGTGAGTCGACCGTGGCCGAAGCTCAGGGAATTCACACCCCTTCTCGTCATGGTTCAAGGAACCAGTCACTCGGGATAGTCGAGTTTGGGGGAACGTCTTACTTGGCCCTGCCAAGGTTCGAAGGATTTTGTAGCTCGGCCCTGCCGAGGTTTGTAGAATTTTGTAGCTCGGCCCTGCCGAGGTTCGAAGAAAATTTCACTTGGCCCTGCCAAGGTTCGGAGAACTTTGTAGCTCGGCCCGCCGAGGTTTGGAGAAAATTTTACTTGGCCCTGCCAAGGTTCGGAGAATTGGTAACTCGGCCCTGCCGAGGTTCGGAGAAAATTTTACTTGGCCCTGCCAAGGTTCGGAGAATTGGTAACTCGGCCCTGCCGAGGTTCGGAGAAATTTTACTTGGCCCTGCCAAGGTTCGGAGAATTGGTAACTCGGCGCGATTCAGCCGCCGTTGTAGGCCACGGCGTTAGGTCCACATGGCGCTTAATAAAGGGGGCGTTCGAGTGGGACGGGCGGCGCGTTGTCACGCTTTTATTGGCGATGCTCCTCTTTCCGAGGGGGCAAGTTATCGGCCGAACGGCAGACTTCCACGCTTTCCAAGAAAAGGAGGTGGTATTAAGCGGCTCGGGGAAGCGCCGAATGTATTCAATGCAGGGGGCGACAGATTGGAAAGTGTTCGCCTGGGGAACCTCCGAACAATCTGTTCGCGCTTATCGATCTTACTCGGGATAGGGCGCGACTCTTTGGATTCCTCACGCATTAGAATGGTGACACGTGGCAAACTCTCGTGGGTCGGCGTTTGCGGCGCGGCCGATCGGGATACCTGCCTGGCGGGTATAAATATGACCGAGGGGATTGGTTTCGGCCATCCCTCGGTCTGAGCTCCGAAAAAGAATGGCCTCTCCAGCGCGATCGTCAAGTGACTCGCATTCCTCGGTTAGCAGCCCGCCGCACTCGGAGGAGAGGCGCACCTCCGTAACTGTCGACGGGCTGACCCTCGCGTCGGGCCTTGCAATCAATGAGCAGCTTGCTAGGACTGCCGAGGAGTTTTGGACATTTCTGTCAGGGAGGCGGAAGCCTCACGCCGGGTGATGGATCGGCAGGAGGAGGAGATTCTGTCGCTCCGTCAGCAGGTGGCTGATCTGACAGCATGCCTGGAGGAGTTACTGGCCTTTGGAGGTGACTGACTCCAGGGCCTCTGCCCGTTCTTGTTTTTGCTTTTTGCAATCTCTTTGTAGTCCTCCTCCTTTTATGAATGAAAGATGGACCTTGTTTATCTGTGAAGTCCCTTTCCTTTAAGAGTTCATGGCCTTCACTCGTGTAATGAATCAGGGGTTGGCGTGGCCCCGTCGTTTTTTGCGCGCTGACGTAGGTTCTTTGAACGACGAGTTATAGGGGTGTTATCCGAAAGATCTCCAGTGGCAGAGAGGGAAATCGCCTAACTCTGCCTGGGGCCTTTGGCCGACCACGTGGGGCCCGATGGCCTCGAGAGTGGTTTTGCCAATGGTGGCTTCTTCTTGTGCGCCGACGGTTTTTTACCCAATGCGCTCGTTTTTAAACCTGGCGAAGTCCTTCGGGGACTATTTGGGGGACGTTTGGCTTTGGTCGAAGCCTTGTAGGTTTAGACTTTTCGCTGGGGTCTTAGCCCGAATGATTTTTACCTTGCCTTGTCATGGCTCGGGGGATTCATCGCTCGGCCCCGCCAAGGTTCGGGGAAACATTTTACTTGGTCCTGCCAAGGTTCGGAGATTTGCTGCTCGGCCCAGCCGAGGTTCGGAGACTTTGTTTTACTTGGCCCTGCCAAGGTTCGGAGATTTTGTTTTACTTGGCCCTGCCAAGGTTCGGAGACTTTGTTTTACTTGGCCCTACCAAGGTTCGGAGATTTTGTTTTACTTGGCCCTGCCAAGGTTCGGAGATTTGTTGCTCGGCCAGCCGAGGTTCGGAGATTTTGTTTTACTTGGCCCTGCCAAGGTTCGGAGACTTTGTTTTACTTGGCCCTGCCAAGGTTCGGAGGTTTGTTGCTCGGCCCAGCCAAGGTTCGGAGATTTGTTTTACTTGGCCCTGCCAAGGTTCGGAGATTTGTTGCTCGGCCCAGCCGAGGTTCGGAGACTTTGTTTTACTTGGCCCTGCCAAGGTTCGGAGATTTGTTGCTCGGCCCAGTCGAGGTTCGGAGATTTGTTTTACTTGGCCCTGCCAAGGTTCGGAGATTTGTTGCTCGGCCCATCCGAGGTTCGGAGATTTGGTTTTACTGGGCCCTGCCAAGGTTCGGAGATTTGTTGCTCGGCCCATCCGAGGTTCGGAGACTTTGTTTTGCTTGGCCCTGCCAAGGTTCGGAGATTTCTGTCGAGGCAGATAACTCGGTTGTACCGAGGATTGGTACGCAGCATCTATTTCCTTTTACGATTTATGGCAATATGGTGCATAATCGATTCACACAGCAAGTTGCGGGAAAATAGATAACTGGCGAAGCATAAAGGACATACCCTATTGATAGTATTTGCGGAGGTTGTCCGAGTTCCACGTTCGGGGGACGGATTTCCCATCGAGATCCTGCAGCTTGTAGGTTCCCGGCCCAATGATCTCCGTGATTTGGTACGGGCCCTCCCAGTTCGGTGCCAGCTTTCCTTGCTCCAGGGGTTTGGATACAGAAGCTTTTCGGAGGACGAGGTCGCCGGGTAGGAAGGTTTTCCCCTTGACCCTGGAGGCATGGTACCGAGCCACCCTCTGTGATAGGCAGCCGTCCTGATTCGGGCCTTCTCTCTGACTTCCTCTACCAAGTCGAGGTTGGTGCGGAGTTGCTCGTTGCTGGCTTCCTCTGAATAACTCTCCACCCGCAAAGATGGGAGGCCTATTTCCACAGGGATGACGGCCTCCGTGCCAAAAGCCATTCGAAATGGAGTCTCGCCCGTCGAATTCTCGGGGTGGTGCGATAGGCCCATAAGACATGGTGTAGCTCATCCGCCCACCTGCCTTGGGCTCTGGAGAGGCGAGCTTTGATTCCTTGGAGGAGAGTCCTGTTGGTCACTTCGGCCGCTCCGTTGGCTTGTGGGTGCCCGACCGAAGTAAGGTGGTGACGGATTCCGTGCTCCTCGCAGAATTGGCGGAACTTGGAGTTGTCGAACTGCTTACCGTTATCGGTGATTATGGTGTGGGGGAGGCCGAACCGGCAGACGATGGACCTCCATACAAAGTCTCTGGCCCGTGCTTCGGTGATTTGCGCAACTGCTTCCGCTTCAACCCACTTGGTGAAGTAGTCAATGGCGACAAATAAGAATTTCCGCTGTCCCGTCGCCAGCGGGAATGGGCCGAGGATGTCCATCCCCCACTTGGCAAAGGGCCAGGCGGAGGATATAGAAACTAGCTCGGCGGAAGGGAGCCTCTGGATGCTTGAATGTCTCTGGCAGGCGTCACAGGCTCGGACTAGGTCGTCCGCGTCTTTCTGCATGGTCGGCCAGTAATAGCCTTGCCGCAGCACCTTGTGGCATAGGGACCGGCTTCCCAGATGGTTGCCGCAAATCCCTTCATGTACCTCTCGTAGAGCATAGTTCGCCTCGGGTGGGCGGAGGCATCTGAGCAGCGGCATAGAAAAAGACCGCTTGTAAAGTTGGCTGTCAATCAATACATAGTGGGTCGCCTGCAGCTTCAATTTCCTGGCCTCTCTTCGGTCGGATGGGAGCGACCCTTCTTTGAGATAGTTGAGGATAGGGTCGAACCAGGATGGTTCGGCCTCGATTTGCATCACCCGATCGGCTTCCATGATACTCGGCTTTTCCAGAGTCTCCAGATGGAATTTTTGTTCAGCATCCATCGTCTCCGCGGTTGCCAATCGGGAGAGTAGGTCGGCACGGGCGTTTTCCGATCTAGGAATTTGAACAATTTCAAACTCGGCAAAATGGGGAAGTAGGCCGCGCACCTCTTGGAGATATCGGATCATGTTGGGTTCTCGGGCTTCAAACTCTCCCCGCACATGGCCGGCCACCAGCTGAGAGTCGGTGAAGGCGTTAAGCTTTTCCACCTTCAGGTTGCGGGCGATCCGGAGACCAGCTAACAGGGCCTCGTACTCGGCTTCGTTGTTGGAAGCCGGGAAGGAGAATCGGACGCCATATTCGAAGATCATTCCCTCTGGGCTGGTGAGGACTAGACCCGCACCGGAGTGATGGGCATTGGACGACCCATCGACGTGAAGGAGCCACCGAGCTTCAGGCTTTGGTCCTTCGGGATTTTCTGGGGTAGAGCCGTCTTCTGGGATGGTACACTCGAGGAGGAAATCGGCCAGCACTTGGGCTTTGATGGCCGGGCGAGGTTGAAAATGTATGTCATGCTCGCTTAGTTCGACGGCCCATTTGGTCATTCTCCCCGATGTTTCTGGACGGTGGACCACCGCCTTGATGGGTTGATCGGTGAGGACCGTCACTGAATGTGCTTGAAAATAAGGCCGTAGCTTCCGGACTGAGGTGATCAAAGCCAGCACTATTTTCTCAATCCTGGTGTACCTCGTCTCCGCATCGCGGAGCAGCCTACTCACATAGTAGATCGGCCTCTGGATTTTGCTTTCTTCTTTGACTAGCACCGAGCAAACTGCGCCCTCTGAAACGGCCAGGTACAAAAATAAGTCTCTCCCGGGATCGGACTGCTGAGAAGCGGAGGCGAGCCGAGGTACTTCTTGAGATCTTGAAATGATTTCTGGCACTCAGGAGTCCACTGGAAATTTTTGGCCGATCGGAGAGTTTTGAAGAAGGGGAGGCATCTCTCGGCTGACCGAGCCACGAAGCGGTTAAGGGCCGCTATCCTCCCGGTTAAGCGCTGGACCTCCTTAATAGACGCTGGGGGCGCCATTCGTTGGAGAGCTTGAATCTTCTGAGGGTTAGCCTCGATACCCCGCTGGGAGACCATGAAGCCGAGGAATTTCCGGAATTGACGCCGAAGGCGCACTTGGTTGGGTTGAGCTTCATTCCATATTTGCGCAGCGTGGCAAAGCTCTCCGCGAGGTCCTCAACATGCCGCAGCGCTTCCTTGCTTTTGACCAGCATATCATCCACGTACACCTCCATGTTCCGGCCGATTTGCTCCTTGAACACCTTGTTGACCAGCCGCTGGTAGGTCGCTCCTGCATTTTTAAGACCGAAAGGCATAACTCGGTAACAGTAGGTACCTCGGTCGGTTATGAAGGCGGTCTTTTCTTCATCTTCGGGGGCCATCCGGATCTGATTGTAGCCCGAATAGGCATCCATGAATGACAGCATTTGGTGGCCTGAGGTGGCGTCCACGAGCTGGTCGATCCGAGGGAGGGGGAAGCTATCCTTTGGGCATGCCTTGTTGAGGTCGGTGAAGTCGATGCAGATCCTCCATTTGCCATTCGACTTTTTCACCATGACGACATTTGACAACCAACTTGGGTAATTCACCTCTCGGACAAAATTGGCTTTGATGAGTTTGTCGACCTCCTCTTCAATGGCTTTTTGCCGTTCTGGGGCGAAGCTTCTCTTCTTCTGCTTAACAGGCCTGTGCATCTCGTCCACATTGAGACGATGGACGAGGACTTCGGGGTTAATCCCTGGCATGTCGGAGGCGGTCCAGGCGAAGATGTCCGCATTGCTTTGGAGGAATCTGATCAGCTCGCGACGAGGCTCTCCTTCGAGTAGCGACCCGATCCTTATGGTTCGGTCGGGCCGAGCTTCGTCTAGCGGTACTTCTTCCAGTTCTTCCGCCGGTTCCCCCGTTGTTCGGCGAAATCTTCGCGAGCGTCTAGCCCGTCAACCTCGGGAATTCTGGACTGAAGGCTCGTGACAAAACATTGCCGAGCCATGGCCTGACTTCCCCGAACCACTCCAATTCCTTGCTCGGTGGGGAACTTCATAGACAGATGTGGGATAGAGACAACCGCCTTAAGGGACATCAAGCCGGGCCTGCCGAATATGGCGTTGTATGGGGACCTGAGGTCGGTTACTAGGAAGTCGGTCTGTACAATGGTTACGAGGGGCCAGGTTCCTGCGCGGACCGTCAGGGTGACGATTCCTTCTGGGACGATGACGTCGCCGGTGAATCCCATCAGGGTGGAATCCACGGCTCGAAGGTTTTCCATGAGCAATTTCATCCTGGCAAACACACCGAGGTACAAAACGTTTACCGAACTTCCACTATCGACGAGGATCCGGCTTACATCATAGTTGTTCAAGTTAAGGGATACAACAAGTGCGTCATCGTGGGGGAGCTGTATCCCAAGAAGATCATCATCAGAAAAGGAAAGTTCGCCCGTGCGCGCCTTCTTTGGCACCGGCGCATCACCATTGCCCCTGGAGCTCGATCCGCCGGCCTCCTCAATCATGTTGATACGGCCACCACAGGCGGATTTGGTGGAGGAGGAAGTTGTGGGAGCTCGGGCTGGCGATCACCTCCTTGTTGCTGCGGCTCGGGTGCCCTTCTGAACTGGTCCAGCCGTCCCCGCCGATCAGTCTCTCGATTTCATTCTTCAGCTGCCAGCATTCTTCGGTGTCATGACCATGCTCCCTATGGTAGCGGCAGTACTTGGCGGGATCTCTTCGGGTCGGGTTCCCTCGGAGAGGTACTGGCCGGGGAAGCTGGCGCTCAATCTCCATGAGGATCTGCGCTCGGGGCACAGTCAGCGGAGTATAGCGATCGAATCGCCTGGGAGGACTCCGGGAGCGATTCCTTGGCGGCAGTGGAGGGACTCTTGGCGGCGGGGCGGACTTGGCCGACGGACAGGGCGGTGTCTGTCGGGAGCTTTGGGCTCCTGCTTCTTCCTTGCCTGCTCAGCGCGGGCCACTCTCCGCGACTCCTCGACCCTGGCGTACTTGTCCGCAAGGGCCATCATATCAGACAGACATGGGGGGTAGCTGACCTCCATTGCCAAATAGAAGTCGCTCTCCTTTGAAACTCCCCCGCTAGGGCGGACATAGCCACCTCATGATTAAGGTGGTCCACCTCCAACATGGCCTTGTTGAAACGGCCAAGATAATTTCTCAAGGACTCCCCCTCTCTTTGCTTGACTTCGGAGAGGGAGTCGGATCTCCGTCGGTGGCGGCGGCTGCTGACGAACTGGCCAATAAAAAGGTGGCTCAGCTCGTCGAATGAATCAATGGAACCCGGTTTCAAGGCGTTGAACCAGGTTCGGGCGGATCCTCTGAGGGTGGATGGGAAGGCTCGGCAGAGGATCGCATCAGATGCTCCGTGGAACATCATTATTGACCGGAAGCTGCTGAGATGGTCGTCCGGATCAGTGGAGCCGTGATAGGGCTCGACGGTTGGCAGCTTAACGTGGGAGGGAATCACTTCCTCCATGATTCCCTTAGAGAAAGGGATGCCCTGCTCTGCTTTGGGCTGGGGCAGATGGATCTGCTTGGCGGCGTCCAGCTCCTGACGCATTTCTTGGATCTGACGGCGGATCTCCTCCTCACCGGCTAGAGGAGGAGCTGGGCGCGAGAACCGCAAGGATGGCGTCGAATCATGGTGAGACGTCGCCGGAGAGAGGGAGCGGGCTCGCCGAGATCTGGGAGATCTCTATCGTAACCGGTTCGAGGGACCGGTTTGTCCCCCCTGGGGCGATGTGGGGGATCCGCTGATTCATGCGGATCAGAGGAGGAGGTTGCCGGCGAAGAAGAA
>UESW01001422.1:325003-439732 GCA_900491605.1 Calamus simplicifolius | reverse complement strand
TAATGGAGTGATTGTGAATGCAAAAGAATGAATTATATTGATATGTGCCGCCGCGGTTCTCCTTTGTTAGGGCATGTAGAGGCCACACATCTAGAGGATGTGCTTAGATGAGGCATTGCAGGGCCGTGGGACACATAATATAATATGACAATGAATTGTTTATATGCACTGATAATTTGCTATGATATAATACAACAATGATGAGTGCAAATGATTTGAATTATATTTATATGTGCCGCCACGGCTCTCCTTTGTTATGGGGCATTGCAGGGCCGTGGGACACATATGATATAATATAACAATGATGGTTTACTTACATGGCATGTTTGAGTAATTGAACAATGTTTAAGCATGCAAATCATCTATGTGTTTATTGATTATCATGCTATGATTTGACTGCATAACATGGTTTACTTACTGAGTGTAATCTCATAAAAATATTACAATGTTTTTGCTACAGGACCATGAGATTTGAGAATAACATGTTGGAGTGATGGACCTCAACTCAAATAAAATATAGATTTTGTTTTATTGCTATACCAGTGTATTTATGTGTAGGGCTTGATGCCCAGACTATATTATTGTGGTGTGTAAGGAACCATAGGTTCGTTGGAGCTTCTATTTAAAATAAAGTGGATTCATATGTTGATGTAACCCCTAGTAATGCTTATGTGTAGGGCTTGTAGCCCAAATCTTTAGTTATGGATTGTATTAAAGTCATGGACTTGAATGATATATAGGTTGTTGCTTTTTTTGAATTCAGTGTCATGTTTCGGGACGCCTTGCGTGCCCGGCACGCGGCGGGTTGTCACCCTAGCTCAAAATTTTTGGGTCTGGGGCGTGACAGCTTTTATGGTATCAGAGCACTAGGTTATGACCTTAGGGACACAGACATATTGACATGATAACAGTTATGACCTAGGGACACGGACATATTGACATGATAAGAGTTATGACCTTAGGGACACAGACGTATTGACATGATAACACGTAGAGAACATTTTGATGACATTATACCTAGGGAAACTTGACACTCTAGGAAAAATAGTAGGATGATATGGAGACAATTATGACTTTCAAGGAATTTCATGAATTATGCTTTGGAAGCTTGAAATTTAAAGTTTATCAAGATATTAATTGAATTACAAATTTGATAGGGATTAAGAATGAACCATCGCAAGCCAATGATATTGTGAGACTCCCAAGCTGGTGACCTTGACCAATGGGGAGGCCAAGGGGCTTCTAGAAGTTTTAGCTCCATTAAACTTGTTGGAAATGATTCGTAGCAGTTTCAGACCTTTAAATAATATGAGAGATGAAATTTTAATTGGATATGCAATAAAAGATAGATGAATATGGAATAAACATAGTAGTGGAAAATTGCAATTGATGACTAATATAACTAAACACCATTATGTCCATATTGCAATTGAGTTGATATATGGATCTTGAGGTATTAAATCTGAATTTGAATGTGGATGAATATAATGAATTTTAATTGTAGAACTTACATTATTGATATTGTAAGATTATGAACTCATCTGCTGGTTATAGGGATGATTAATATTGATGATATTTTGGGAATGGAATAGTTAATTACATGTTTTTGATTAATCACAATTGAGTACTTTCTGAATTTGAGTCTGGATGGATAATATATATAGTGAATTTTGACAAGAGAACTTTTATTATGGATATTGTATAGAACTTTAAAGAGAAATGATTGGTTATGGTGGTATTATTGATAAATATGAAGGAGATAAATTAATTATACTGATGATTAGTGATGACACTATTATTCAAAGAAAATAAATTTTAATTACGATAATTATGAAAGATATCTAAATGATTGGCATAATGTTCATTGATGTTAGCTTGAAGTATTCAAGAGTGAAACCAAGTATATTATGATGATTATAAGTGTCGTAATGATTAATAGTACATTCAACTATTCAAGAGTTGAGAGAGCATTGAAAGAAAATTATCTTATATCTAATTCAAAGAATTTTGAACTGTCTTATCAAGGAATTACCTGATATGTTGCTAACCTTAAGTATGGAAGACATTATACATGTGGTGGACTCTATGGTATTTATGATGTTTATGTTGTGAGAAGTTAAGATGGCATGAAAGAAATATTTCTTAAGGAATTTAATTATTTGGTAGAAAGATAAATTAATTGTTGAAGTTGGATTCATTTGGGTACTTGGAATGAAATAAAAGTTTGCTAGTGAGCATCTTAATGTACAAAAATTCAAATATTTAATTTCAAGGATGAAATTTTAGTGGGATAAGATGTTAATATTTGTTTCTGGTTTAGTAGTAAAATGAGTAAATTGAATTGGTATTCATTTGTCTCACTCTTCTAATTCGATGATGTAATCATAGAGCTTAGTGGGTTAAGCTGAATTCTGTCCAACCTTCCACCCTCAAGTAATAGACAACTGCAGAACCAATAAGATTTTAGATGTTATACTGTGAGCCTGTGTAATGGATTTAAGAGGTGCTTGGTATTGTTCTTACCCTTAATGAAATTGCTTATTTTTGATTACCAAGCCAATATTCAAATGGATTCATTTCAATTGTCTACGATATAAGGTATAGATTTCCTTCATATTGAGATGAAGTGAGAGCGACAATTTTGGACTGAGCTTGTTTAACAGCTATGAAAAGTATCATTAAAAGCATTTGTAGCTCAAAGTTAATAGAAAAGTTATGTTAATGATAAAAAGAAAGATTTGAAATTTCAGGTTAAAGATCATTTGGAAGTTTTGCTAACAATGATGTTATGAGGTCTGTGTTAGAGGTGACTTGAGCCACAAAACATTGGGTCATTTGAAACTTTGATCAAGATAAAGGAAGTGTCTTATAGCTTAGCACTGCTTCATTACTCTTTGGGGTGTTCAATGTGTTTCATATCTTTATGACTGAGGAGGTATATTTCAAACCCCGTTATGTGTTAGAACTTGAACCAATTTAGCTTAAGAAAGAATTGACCTATGAAGATCATCTTGTGCACATCGTGGACCGCAAGGATAAGTTCTGAGATGGTGTAGTATTCCTTATGTCAAAGATCAGTGGAATAATCATTCTGAGAGGAGACTATTGGGAGCTAAGGAGGAAATGAAAAAAAAATCCATAATTATTTGTATCTTATGACAGATCAATGATGTATCGATGACGGTGACTTTTAATGAAATTTAATTGATTATGAGATAGAAAATTTGGATTTATATTCTATGGATGTATATCAATTTCGAGGACGAAATTTTATAAGGAGGGGAGGATGTATACCCGGTTCAAACGAACCAGATTTGGTTCTAAGTTCATGAACCAGGTTTGAGTTAATTCTAACCCGGTTCATGTGAACCAGGTCTGGGTTGATTTAATGTGTTGAGCAACGCTTCGCTCGCAGCGATGACGCTTTGGTTCTCCAGATCTCATAACCGAAGCGTTTCGCTGCGACATTAAAAAGGCAGGGGTGCCCTCCCTCCTGGTGCTCAGAGTCCGCGTCCCCTCCAGGTAATTCTCTGCCCATCCTCTTAGTGCTAGAGAGAGAGAGAGTTGCCATGGGAGAAAGAGAAGAGAGAGAGTATCAGGAGAGAGGAAGAAAGAGAGAGAAAGAATCGAGAGAGAGAGAGAGTGTAACAGGGAGTGCTGTGAGGAAGCTAACCGGCCATGCGTCGGTTCGGGCCCGGCGGCGTGCCCGCCGCCTCGCCGGGCCCGAGCTCCGGCCGGTGACTCCGCCGGCACCATGGGCAGCGTCCGGCGGGTAGTGGCGGTGAAAGAGGAGAGAGAGAGGGCCAATCGGCCTCTCTCTCATGCGGTGACGGAAGCCAAACCGGCTTCCGTCGGTTGGTTCAGGCCCGGCGGCGTGCTCGCCGCCTCGCCGGGCCTGAGCTTCGGGCTGGCGCCTCCACCGGCGCCGGGCGTGCGTCCGGTGGAGGTCCGGCCGGCCATGGTGGCCGGCCGTGCCGCCGGCACAGTTGAAGCCGTGCGGACAATTAGAGAGAAAATGAAGAAATTAGAGATGAATTGAATGAAATTGATGAGGATGGATTTAAAGGGGAGGCAAGTCACGGCGACAGCCGGCTCCGGTCCGGCCAATGGTGGCCGGACCGCCCCCAATTTCGCCGGAGAAGTCGCCGGCATGGTGACAGTCCGAGCGGATGAAATCGGAGAGTGAGAGGATGATTTAGAGAGAAAGATAGAGGGAGAGCGCCGCGGCCGGCTCTGGCCCGGCCTCCGGTGGCCGGACCGCCGTGGATTCGGCCGGCGGCGGCCCTGGCCGCCGGCGTCTTTTCAATCCCCTGTTTCGGAAGAAACAGGGGATCGGGGATGTAAGGTTGCTGGGCCGGCTGGGCCGGCCGGTCTGGCCTATTGGGCCGTGGGGCCATTTTAGCTGATTTTGGGCCCTGTAACGGGCCGAAAAATATAAAATAATTATATGGTTGGAATCTAGGTTGAATCTAGTTTCTGGGATGATTTTACTTCCCCATTTGAGTGAGTATGGTGAGAGATATTCGAGTCCGAAGTTGGGCCCGTGGATTGGTCAGGGTAGAGTCTTAGGAATCATTTCATTATCCAGATTTTAATCAATTAATTGTGTAAAATGATCCTGTAGGTACCCCGACATCTGATTAGCTGATATATCTGTTGGATTGCGTGCGGAGGTAAGTAAGCCAGTTATCAGTTTATTAAATAATTTATTTCAGGATATGCGTAGTTAAATTGTGAATTGTGATATGAAGAATTGTTATTGGCTAAATTGTAAGTAGATGAATACATGGCTGTTTATGTGCTATGATTTCGTGTGGGGATGCTATGCATGAAATGCAGTTAGTATGACATTGATGTGATATATTACATGCAATTGTTCAGTAAGTATAATCCACTGTTTTGCTACATGATTGATGTGATGTATTGATGTATGATGTGAGGTACTGTTATGTTTCGCTGCGGCTCACCTTTGCTCTGTCATACCACACCACATCTAGAGGATGTGTTTTGATGATTATTGCCACGCACCTACACATCTAGAGGATGTGCTCAGAGGAGGCATTGCTGGCCGTGGGACACATATCTATATGTGCTGCCGCGGTTCACCTTTGTTAGGATTGCTTTGAGGTGGCACCACACATATAGAGTATGTGTTTTGGTGGACCATGATATTGAGATATTGCTGGGCCGTGGGTCACATTTACAGTTACCATTGAGAGTATAAACAGTGGGTTTACTTATATAGTATAATTGAGCAGTTATGGATGCAAATGATTGGTATTTATTCATAAGTGCCGCCGCGGTTCTCCTTTGCTATGGCCATACACATCTAGAGGATGTGCTCAGATGAGGCATTGCAGGGCCGTGGGACACGCATGATATAATACTTACATTGCATAATGAAGTGATTGTGAATGCAAAAGAATGAATTATATTGATATGTGCCGTCGCGGTTCTCCTTTGTTAGGGCATGTAGAGGCCACACATCTAGAGGATGTGCTTAGATGAGGTATTGTAGGGCCGTGGGACACATATAATATAATATGACAATGAATTGTTTATATGCACTGATAATTTGCTATGATATAATACAACAATGATGAGTGCAAATGATTTGAATTATATTTATATGTGCCGCTGCGGCTCTCCTTTGTTATGGGGCATTGCAGGGCCGTGGGACACATATGATATAATATAACAATGATGGGTTTACTTACATGGCATGTTTGAGTAATTGAACAATGTTTAAGCATGCAAATCATCTATGTGTTTATTGATTATCATGCTATGATTTGACTGCATAACATGGTTTACTTACTGAGTGTAATCTCATAAAAATATTATAATGTTTTTGCTACAGGACCATGAGATTTGAGAATAACATGTTGGAGTGATGGACCTTAACTCAAATAAAATATAGATTTTGTTTTATTGCTATACCAGTGTATTTATGTGTAGGGCTTGATGCCCAGACTATATTATTGTGGTGTGTAAGGAACCATAGGTTCGTTGGAGCTTCTATTTAAAATAAAGTGGATTCATATGTTGATGTAACCCCAGTAATGCTTATGTGTAGGGCTTGTAGCCCAAATCTTTAGTTATGGATTGTATTAAAGTCATGGACTTGAATGATATATAGGTTGTTGCTTTTCTTGAATTCAGTGTCATGTTTCGGGACGCCTTGCGTGCCCGGCACACGGCGGGTTGTCACCCTAGCTCAAAATTTTGGATCTGGGGCGTGACAAACATCATCACGGAAACCAACCAGATTCTTAAAAAAAAAAACAAAACAAAACAAACAAAAAACTAAAGAACGCTTCCAATTTCATTGAATAATGGTTCCATACCATACCAACCATGCAAAATCCAGTCATACTAGATCTGACAAATTTGATAGTTTTTCTGTAAAAGAAAATTCAAATTTTAAATTAATATAAACTAGTTTTTCAAATGACTATCGGAAGTAGTTAATTAACATTAGTATTTTTTTATTTAAATAAAATTTTGGTTTCAAATCGTACAATTTAGTATCTAAATATTGTATCCGAAAAGCAAGTTTTTTCACTGCGAAAAATACTATTCCATCCTCTTCGTCCCCTCAATTCCATCCTTTCGTACAGTTGCGACCAAAAAAATTTCTTTACATAATATAAGATAAATTTTGCTTGTTTTTTAAAAATATCTCAAATTTAATATTTTCACTCTTCCTTAAAATTGAAAGATTTATATTAATTGAAAAAAAATATTTTATTTTCAAACAATAAGTTAAAGAATTTTATTATTATGGTATTCTTGTATGTATATAATATTTTATAATTATAGTATTGATTACAATAATTAATTACATACAATCATTATATACCTTAGAGGTAGAATTGAGTTATGACTGTTTAATTTGCTATGCTTGTTGATGATTGATACTTCTTGTCATTCATAATAATTATTATTAAGATATAATCAAGCAATTTATATATAATATATATGGCTTAGGAAAATGATTTGTTTATAATCTAGTTATAAATGTCTTGCCACATATTGAACAAGCAAATTTGGAACTCCCACTTAGAATATGTTGAAACTAAAATATTATTAACTATCCAATAAGATGACAAAAAATAAATAGAAAGATGGAAGATGAATTATAATGATGGTTACAAAAGAATAGATTTCATTCGTTTCATAAATTTCCTCCAATATCATAAATATCACTCATTCAATATATATAACATATTTCATCATAAGAAGACTAATGCAAACGAGGAATTAAAAATTTTAATCCTTGTACTTTTTATATAAATTCCATATTTGCTCATATTATAAGAGTAAAATGGTATTTGTTATTTGAGCTAGCTCACTCACACGGTTAATGAGTGACCATACATTCATGCATTAAGTATGTAAAATTCAAGATTAATGTATATTACATGACGGGGAACATTTATGAAATTAAGGCTTTTGCCATTAGACTCAGCATACTTTATTTATTATTTATTTTTATATTTTTTAAATATTTAATTTACTTTTAGTGTGTCAAATTAAGTGAATGGATAACTGGCTCGTTTGATGGTGTGCGCATAATTAAAATAAAATGAATGGGATTTTGTTGTGGAAGCAAATATCGAGAGAAGAGAGAAAAGGAACACATTCAATCCATAGAGGCTCTGTCGATGAGGTGGCTTTATGTTTTAGAAACAAAGATGAGTTTGTCTAAGTCAAATACGCCTATGTAACGATGGATATCGAGATTACCAATGTAGAGTGAGGAGTTGCTAAATACCCCATTGCTAAATGCCCCGCAATGCATTGATGTTGTCAACACCTGTGACAGAAAAGAAGACAGGTAAGGGCGATCAGGAGAGAGGAAGCTAGATTGATCATTGTTCTTCGATAATGTTTGAAATAGGGTATAAGGGGATATCCAGGGGATATCTCTTCTTATTCCCAAAAGCCATAACTTAAGGGATAGCTGGGAATAAAGTTAACTAAAGGGATAATCCATGGTTAATCATAGTTAACCATGTGATATCCCCTCAATTTATTCCCTAGAGAATGCAGGAAAAGCTGGTTATCCCTTCAAATAAGAGTAAAAAAAAAGTTATTCTATGAATTTACCTTTTGCATTTGATATGATCAATGGGATAGCCAAGGATATCCCTAGGGATAGCTAGGGGACAAACTCTATCCCGTACACTTATCCATGGATAATATTTTTTTTATCAAACACTATCTTAGAGAAGAAAAGAAGTTTTTTAAGCGGAGAAGAAAGGGGTCAAGACTATGGGCTTAGGCTGTGTTTGTTGTTAGAGAATATCTAGGCTGTGTTTGATATGGGGAATAAGAGGGAATATTCAGGGATATCCCCTCTTATTTTCAAATGCTATAGCTAGAGAGGATAGTTCTAAAAAAGTTTAAACAGAGGGGATAACCCATGTTAACCATGGGTTATTTTCTGAACTTATTCCCTAGGAAACCCAGGAACAACTAAAGTTATCCCTTGATGGTAGACTTGTAATTTTAAAAAGGTGCTTATTCCCTCAGCTATCCTCGGGATAAATGCTATCTGTGCATTTATCCAGAGATAGCTTTTGGAAAGTCAAACACTACCTTATTATCTTCAAAAGCTATAACTATAGGAAATAATTCTGAAAAAGTTTAACCATGGTTATTCCCTGGACTTATTCTTAGGAATTTTAGAAATAACTAGAGATATATTTAATGGCAAAATTGTTATTTAAAAAATATGATTATCCCTTGAGCTATTCTCAGAATAAATGCTATCATGTATATTTATTCAGAAATAATTTTTTTTAGAATCAAAAACTATTATAAAGTTTCAAAGAGCACTTAAAAATATCAGGCAAGCAGGACGTGCAACCACAAATAACCTTGCTTTGACAAACGTTCGATGATGAAGCGAAATTAATCTTATATGTATGCCAATTAAATTAATTAATAACAATCTATGCCCTATGGATGCGGCTTATGTGCTACATTTTTACATTTGAAAGGTAACTGCATTTAAGAGGCTAAGATATTCTTAGCCTTTTTTTCCTTTTCAATGCCACATGTATGCCTGCATTAAAGTGAGTTTTTTTTCATCTAATTTTTTTTCTTAAAATTTTTCCTTCTTTCGTGATATTGAGTGGTGTTCGATTCCCCAAATGCACATTTTTTTAACCCTTTCATTTTACCTCTTTTAATTTAATAATATAATATTAAAGAAGTTATCTAATCTGCATTCTTATTTATCTTTTTTACCTGGCCATTTTGGATTATGTTTATATTTTCTGAAAAATATATTTTTACACAAATAGTTCATTTATTTTTCAATCTAATGTTTCAAATCAATTATTTTTTTTGAAATTTAAAAAAATAGTCAAGTACAAATATTTTATATATCTTATTTTTATTTTTAAAGATAAAATAATATTTTTAAAATTTAATTTTAATTAAATGAAATTAAATAAATTAATAAATCCATTTTTTTATTTATCTTATTTTTATTTTGGATTATGCCTATATTTCTAAAAATGATTCATTTTAAGAAAATATTTCATCTATTTTTTAATCTTTAGTTTCAATTCAATTAATTTATTAAAATCTAAAATTAATCTTTTCCTTTCTGACCTTTTCATTTTGGATTATATTTATATTTTTAAACACTCTACTTTTAGTATCATTTATTTTTTAATCTATGGTTTCAAATCAATTTGTATTTTAATTTAAAAAATTAATCTAATACATATTTTATTTATTTTATTTTTTAATTTAAAAATAAAAATTTTAAAAATTAATAATGTAAAATTAAAGAAATTATATAAATACATTCGATGGAATAGATGCCATGTCATTTTGTTAGCTAATTTATATATTACATCAGAATGACGGATCAATTATTTTGTTAATTTTAATTGATCGGTATCAGAAATCTAATATTAAAACAATATTCGGGATTAAACTATAACAAATTTTGAGTGAATGTTTGAGGACCAAAACTTATTTTAACTTCCCCCTCCTGGACTCTTGAGAGGAACAAAAGCGCCATTGGCGTTCCAGTAATTTGAATTCCCATGCGAGATCGCAAACACTTGAGTCAAACTCAATGCAGAGATTCATATGATTTCAAGGACGCAAACACTTGAGTCAAACTCAATGCAGCAACCATGACTCATACTAATCAATGCCGCAGTATATGTATTCACTAACTTGTTGATCCAATTTAAACAATTTGATGGGAATCCTTGTCAGATCAAATTAGATTAAATAGGTTAGCATTATTCTAAAAGAACATAACTCATTTAATAATTGAATTAATTAGGTTAACCTATTTACAATGTGAAATTGTTTATATCAAACCTAGATATACTCATCTCAAGTTAGTTGGATGGTAAAATTGGAGGATTGTGTTGTGGATTACTTCTTATAACTCTTCAGCTTTCATTGTATGGTAAGTAGTATTCAAGTAATAATGCATCTTCAATTTGATGGGAATTGATTAAGTAGATTGTAAGAAAAGGTTTCATAAAAAGTTGAATAGATCCTACAAAAAGCAATCTTCCTAAGTTTCAAGATGATCTAGTTTTTTTTTTTTTTTCTTGGTGTTAGAGAACAATATGCATATATTGTGATGTTTGTCATAATTGGATACTAATACCAATAAAATCTTTTTTTTTTTTGATAAAGACATGCGATCACACTAGTCTAGTATGAGTCAGTCCAGATACATCAGATTGCAAAATTTGTAATAACACAGGAGGACATGGTTCACCCATCGTCCATATCCTATATCCTACATGCTGAGCCACAACCGTCGCTGCCCAGTCAGCAGCCGTGTTGGCTTCACGGAAGACATGATGAATTTAGGCAGTAGCCACCTCCTGAAACATGGTCCAAATATCTCTTAAGATCGGATTGGTGGATACATCAGGAGCACTCTCTTTCCATATCCACTGTATGACAGTCATAGAGTCTCCCTCAATAACAAGCCTCTGAGCTCGAAGAGTCTGCACCGCATAAGAAATACTAGCCCATGCAGCGCAAAACTCAGCCATGGGAACAGAGAAGTCCAGAGACCCAATTCACTCGCCGCTATCATATTACCCTGTGGACCACCTATGATGAAGACCGAACCAGCTAGTCTGCCGCGAACACATACCAATAAAATCTTTAACATAGCTATTCTTGTTGTACTATTGGGGAACTATTAAATTTTGTATATACTTTGCAAGCTAGTTGGCTATAACAAAATAACTTTCTTTCAACTTCATGTAAAAACTTGCGCATAGTATAATATGGTGCAAATATAAATTTACATCAAATTATTCGATTCTACGGTAAATTTGTTGCGGTTTATATATTGTTTTAGAACATACAAGCACTCTAATTAAAGGGTTTAAGATACAAGTTCAAGCGTTCCTATAAGCATACAACAATAGATTATAGTGCCATTCATTTAGTATTCTCTCCAATATAATAAGCTATGTAGTGGGAAAAGGCTTTCACATATGAATTTTGGTGTACGAGATAAAATTCACATCAAGGAGAGGACCATTAAGAAGTTAGCTAGCTAGAAGTATAAAATAAACAAATATATCTACTCTTTTTTCAATTGAAATTAGTGCAATAAATGTGACAAGAATCCAGACACAGATTGACCAATAGCGTTGATATTACAGAGTTGGAACAAAATTTCTGCATGAACTACTACTTTTGTTAAGAAGTCATCCATCTAGAAATGTAAAGTGAATGGATACGCCTACCTTTTCCAATTGATAAACAACGCAACAGTGGGAAAAGAATCGAAATCTAAGTCGATCAAACCGAAAGCGTTGATATCATAGAATCGGAATAAATATCTTCGTCAATACTTTCTTTAGAGAGAGCATATTCGTTTGTTTTAATAGCAACCATGCATTCTTATAAGGCTAAGATTAGCCTTAGCATTAGAAGTTAGAACCGAAGTCCACATAACTCTTTTTGGTGGGGTCACATAGCGTTTGTTGGACTTGCATTCCTTATCCCTTCTTATGGATCATCCTTAAGGTAGTTGTCATCCTTAGATATTTATCACATCCATCGTTGGGGCACATGATGTTCTTAGAACTTCAAATAAAACAAAGAAGTTGTGGTAAAAATTTGATAAAGAGAAAAAGTTACCAGCACAAAATTGGTGAAAGGGGAACAAAAAAAAGAAAAGAGAGAGAATAAGAATCATCACCAATTTATAAAATTGAAGCACGTTGATGAGTGAATGAATTGAATCCATTCCACAACCGAAATCTTAGTCCAAGTATGGTTGAATCTGGACAATTTTTGCTAGAGTAAAAAGTAGAGTAAATAATAATCGCAAGTCAAAATTGAGGAAAAATTTTTAATTTCTACCATCCTTTGCATGCAATGATATATGGGATTCGACGGGCTCCTGATCTTTGTCCCTTCTTCAACCCTTTGATTAGTGATATATGGGATATGCTCCAGTACAGCTATGATCCTTTGATTCAACATGTCTACAGAGAAGCTAACGCTGCAGTTGATTGGGTTGCCTCGGCTGCAGCTCGTCGTTCTGGTCAGTGGGAATGACACCCTAGTGACCCTTATCCGATTATTCTGGAGCAAATTTTGTATTCCGATATTTCAGGATTAACTCACCTCAAAATAGTGTAATCGTTCGTTTATATATATATATATATATCATTGATATATATATATAATTTATTTATGCGTTTAACACATACTCGTTCAGTGACCGATTGGATGGTAGCTTTTGTAATTTATTACGTTGATTTGAATTTAAAGTCAGAATAATTTTTACCTTTTTATTTTTTTAATAAATTTTATATTTTAATTTATCTGAGTTGATTTGTACTAAATTAATGTCATCATTCGTCTCTATTAAAAAAAAAAAAAATCACACTGGGGAGGACGATACAGCGAATCTTTTTCCAAAATTGGGACGTGTTAGCTGGAGTAAAAGCTAAGGCTTTGAAAGGGAATAGGACGGCGACCCACCACGTCATCATTACAGCAGCGGAGATCTTTTGGCACTTGAAAATATCTAGCCGCAAGATATTATGCGGTCCACCACGTGTCAGTCTCTGGACGTCGCCGCCACGTGTAAAAGCGGTGCCACGCGGGATAGAGGTCTCGGCCCCAAAGCCCTTCTTTTCCCCTATCTTTGGTTTGCGCTCTATCCTCCACCCCTTCCGTGTTCCGTTCTCCGCCGGTGACCCTAGAGGCGATTCCAAGCGGTAGAAATCTAGGAGTTGTGGGTCGGTTTCTTTCTCCTTTTCCCTTCATTTTTACTTGTTTCTGTCATAGGTTGAGGCGTAGATAGGGTTTTCTTGAGGAGTGATGGATGATAATTCGTCGAGTCGGCCGATCAAGACCGAGGTTTTCGGGATCGAGAGCCCGAGCAAGGTAATTGATGCCCTCTTCCTCCTCCTCTTTTTTTTTTTTTTTTTTGGTCTTTTAGATATTGTTTTGATTTCGATTTGGTTTTTGTTCTGACGTTTTTTAAGAGGAAAATTGGTTGATCGTGGTTTCTTTTGTTGTTTTGCTATTGTTTCCTCATAATTGGAAATATTTATTCCTTTTGTGTATGTAGATCTGTTGTTTTTTGGTTTTAATTGATGGATTATTCGAGAAAGGCAGCGCCTTAGGGTCTTGCCATGGATTTAAATATTTTAGGATGAAAAATGAACCGAATTCGTTAGGATGGGGAAGAAGGTTGATCCTGGGTTGTGGCTTCATCGTGATAAGCCTACCATCCATGACCCTAAGAAACTTGTTGAGGCTGTTTGAGAATTGTTTTGTTAGATATTTTTAATCATAATTGGATCTTGTGATGATGGTAAATCTTGCAGTCAAATTATATTCACTTCCAAACCTGACCTTTTTTCCCCTCATATTTGAAATTTTAAAAATTGATCTGAGATAACTTTGAAATTCTGCAGGAAGTTGTGCGTGAGATCAGTTCTGCAATCTGTAGGGGCAATTCTTTTGCCCATTCCTGAAGGCAAGATCCAGAGAAGTGTAGTAAGAAGAAGGAAAAAAAAAAAAAAAGAAGAGGACTTTATTCTGGATAATAGGTAGAAAAGTAAGGGAATGTTAATTCTCTTTTAGATCCTAAAACAATCCTTAACCACATTCTACTTCGGATAGGAAGTTTCTTCAATTGTTCTTTTAATATAGATAAAAAAGAAAATGATTTTGAATATCAGCTCGACAAGAGTCAAAAGTTAGAATGATGAGATTCAGCTGCTTAAACTGGTCCACAGATGGGGTCAAACAATTCCCCATGCTGGAACATGCCTTGTTCCCCTGGTCCTCTAGGCTAGATTTGGGTTCTTTGGACTATGTTGTTTGTTTGTCACAATAGATATTTTTGTACTGCCTTTCCTATGGTCAAGGGGCTCTGTTGTACCTGAAATCTTCTAAAAACTGGAAGTTGGGGTTTTTCATCATCCCTTTTATGAAGAAAAACAGAATGTTTAATTTTATTTTGGGAGCATATTATTCCATGTGTTGTTATGAACTTATGGCTCTTTCTTCCTTTTTTCTTCATTATTGTCTGGAATTTCTTTTTGCTTTTGTTAAACTGAGACACTCTTCAGTGAAGTTGTGATAACTAAGTTTAATCCCACATTGGATTGGAAAGAATGTGTGATGTGCTTATAACGTAAGTCCACTTGCTACCCATTAACTTCCACTCGAGTTTTTGGGCCACGTGATTTTAGTTTGCTAACGAGGTTAGTCCGGCTAGTGGTGGGCTTGGGGTGTTACAAATGGTATCTGAGCCGATCCGAGTGTGCGAAAGTTGATGGATGGGCATGAGGAAAGGGCTACTCATGGAGGATGATGATGGAGTCCCGCCATATCATGGAGCCACCCATGTGACACTAATGACCTAACTTAAGATAGATTCTGTCTAGTTTATGGCGTGCGACGAGAACGTCGTATTATAAGGTGGGAAGATTATGATACCCAAATTTAGTCCCACATTAGATGGAAAGAATGTGTGATGTGCTTATAATGCAAGTCCACTTTCTACCCATTAATTTTACTTGAGTTTTTGGGCCACGTGGTTTCGATCCTCTAACGAGGTTAATTGGGCTAGTGGTGGTGGGCTTGGGGCGTTACAGAAATTGTCACCATTTTGGTAGATTATACTTCTTTATATCACTGAAGTTCTGTATTGCTTTTTTCAATGCAAATAATGTATTTTTCATGGAAAGAAACCACTCCCTAAGATAGGATTCTTTTTGTGGAGACTTTTGTTTTCCATTTATCATGGGGAACTTTATGTACTCTTTTTTTCCCCTAGAATTAGTATTTACTTTTGTCCACTAAATATTTACTCTTTCTATGCATCGTGTCTTTTGATATTATGAAATCCTGTATCATGTCTTTCAGCTTTGGAGAATATGCTTCAAATATAGAGGGTTAAATTTGATGTCCAGTTCTTCCATTTTGCATTAGAGTTTGGAATTATATGGAGTCCATTTGCTTATTTGTGTTCACTCATCTTTTGAAATTGTTGTATTCATGTTGCTTTTACAACCCTTTAGATTTTTGTTACTCCTAAGAACATTTGTTTTGCTTGCAAGGCAACTTACTTTAGCAACAAACACATAATATGCCATGAAGTGAAGAATACAAGGATTTTATACATTTCTAAAACTTGTTTCCGTTTTATTTACCTTTGGTTGGATGGGTCCTCAATTCCATATACATCAAGGATAATTATTTTTATGTTCCCGTGATTTTATGAGACATTCAATGTTACATTTATGGTTACTAGATTTCTAGGAATAACTAGAATAGGTTTTATTTAGAATAGCCACCTTTACCAATAGGTTTTATCCAATAATGACTTGAATTTCTAGCGTTCCATATTTGGCATGGGTACCATCAGGTTGAACTGGTTTCAGATATCTTTTCAGTTCTGAATTTTGACCTAAACCTTAGCCATCAAATCGTTGTGAAAGGTCTGGTTCTGGATAGGTGAGATTCCATAAGACCCATCTATGTGTTGGAACCAGGGACCAAGTGTGCACCAGTATCTTGTTAGCCCTCTCTGATGCTCATTAGGTTTAGGGTCTAGATCCATACCAGGTGCACACTGATATCTTGTTAGCCCTGGGATCCCAACTGTTTTATAGGTCTAATTTTGGATCTGAAAGCCTATGATTCTGGGTCAGTTCTGGTGGGGCAGTTCTGGTAGGGCAGGTCTGTGGGTTTTATCAACAATCCTATATGGGACAGATGTATAAGTTCTGTACATTGCTGCAAGTATTGTTGTATTAGAGATTCATTTTTTTTCACCGTCTGAGGAATGCCTTTGACAACATGTGCTTTTCTTCTTCTTCTTCCCTTTTTTCACAATTTATATAACCGGAGGAAATTTTTTATTTCTAATTCTTTTTCTGTTACCTCAGATTTTGTTACTTGTTTTCCTTTTTTTTCATGTACATGGTTTGCTTAATATGGGAACCATGACATCACAAGTTTTTTTTTAGGGGCCTGATGTGGTAAATTCTGGGTCAAGTGGATGGACAGATGAGAAGCACAGTCTTTATCTTAGTTCTATGGAAGCATCATTTGTCAATCAGTTATACAGCAGTGAGAGCAATTCAAAGAACTTGCTTCGCTGGTTGTCGAGAACACATCAACACAGAAATTCATCCAGGTCAAATGCCAGTGTCTTGACATCTGGTCAGGTATCAACAACTCTTTTTTTGTCCATCCTGCTTCTTTAATCTGTTAATAATTACCTAAAGACCTTTTCAATTTTCTTTCTTAATTTAAACATCTAAATTTGCAGTTTAAGGTCCTGCGGAAAGGCTGTTGGGAGAATCTAAAATTTGAGAGGGCCAAAAGTCGCATAGACATTGAGAATGAATCTTGTTCATTGTCTTCAAATCCATGGATTCAGCATTTCAGACCACCTTCCACTGGAAAAGGGATACGTCCTACGTCAGACCAGGTGGATGGCATACAATCAATCCAAGTAGCAACTCAGACGCATGGAAGCGAAGCAACAAGAACAAAACAACCTCTAGCCTGTCCTCACATGTGTCATCAAGACTCTATTGGTAGCATTACAGGTGTCCCTTTTAACTTTTCTGTGGCCAAACTCTTTCTTCCTTCAAGTATCCTTCACAAATCGCTTTCATGTTCATTTTTCTCTATAATTCTTAAAAGTTTTCTCCTTTTCTTTTTCTAGACAAATTTTTCTTTGTTATTTTGTAATATTTTTTAGTGTATTTGTTGTGGAATAATAAACACCACCGAATGCGCCTAACTGTAATGACACTGATAAAATAATAACTATTCCATTATTGCTCTCTCTGAAAATGCATTTGATTATAAAAGAAGTTACATATAATCATTAGCTTGTTTGTTTTCTTCAAGATCAAAGGATCATAATCAAGAGGAATTATATTCCAAACAATGTTATTTGTCTTCTAGCCTCTTGTAGATTTTCCTTATTAGTATAATCATTAACAACCATAACTAGCAAGTCTAATTCCTCCTATTATAGGTAAATATTCTGTACCCTCTTTTACCATTTACCCTATCAAAGCTAAGACTCTAGCAAGTTAAAGCATGAGAAAATACTTCCTTGCCATTTCGGTCTGGTTTTTTCCTCTACAAATAGTTGGTCATATCCTACATCGCATGCGTTATTGCCCATATTGCTTAGACAGCATGAAAAGCCACCAATGCCCTAATCTTTGTGTACTATTCTATTCCTCCTAGGATGAGAACATTTCTTTTGGTGAGGGCAAGTATTTCCTTTCCAAGAACGTTTGCAGGTCTTCATGTAAGGCCATATGCTAGTTCTCGGAGGAAATGGTGGATCCAAAGTCTACCAGATATGTTATCTGGTAGTGGAGGACATTCTGAAGTGAGGATTGTGGTGGTGGCAGCCATAATTGAGATGAGACTTTGTATCCTTCTGCCCTCTTGGTTCCCCTTATCAATGGGTTCTCCTTTTGTCTGCTTGTTTGCCTCTTCATTTGACTTGTCCCAATTTTCGCTGTTGTGAATATGGTTCTTTGAAGATGGGAGGTTCTTCAATATTTTCTCACTCTTGGTACAAGTTTTGTGTCTTCTAAAAATATGGCAGCCAACTCTGGGCTGCTGTTCAACTTAAGCAGTTCTCGCCTTGTGTTCATGTGCAGCAAGAGTTTTGGGATAAAGTGGTTGGTGTGGTAAATATGCATCATAGGTGGTTCATTTAAATGCATGTTTTGATTTAATGGAAGAAAAATCTGTATGTGGATTATAGCAATTATAGGTTCAGGTAATGAACAAGAGTTGATTGTGGCAATTCAAAGCTTGAGGCTGAGGACTTGAATTTCTTTGGATGAAAAAGGTGGATGAGGTGTGTAGGAAAACATTATAATTAGATGGATGAGTAATGGTATGTAGTGGTTATTCAAGTTCATCTAACAAAAGTGAGTAAGTTTATCTATCATAAATTATTCTGTTGTGGTGTAAGCAAGGATTAAAGTATCATGTGCTGGTCTCATGAAAAAAGTATTATATGGTGGTGGCATGGTGGTCTGGCCATCCTTTAAGAGTCCGGTAAAAGGAGAGTGGACAGGAGACTTACGACTTCGCATAGTGTGGTGATGGGAAAGGGGGTTTCAATTCTACAGCACATCTGACTGATGCTAAGGGAACTGTTATGGAATTAATTATCTGTAAGAGAAGAATATTAATGAGGGTGCTCATCATTCAAGCCTTAATAATTTATTGCCATAGAAATGGAGAAAATAATTTCTGTCATGTGCTACTTCCTTCTTGTTGTATATGGCTGCAGTACGACAGAAAGTTCTCTTGTCCCAAGTATTTAAAAACCTTGACAGCTATGTTTCCTTCTAATGGCGATGAATTGGAAAATTTAACATGTGTAGATTTATGATGAAGGGCTTTCTTTATGAAAAAAAAGAGAATATTTAAGATGAAGGGGAACAGAGATCAGAAGACTCGGAACTGAATGGCATCATCTTTAATGGACCAGTGATGCAGAAGTCCTTAATTGGTTAGTGATTGATAGTTGTTTTACCCCTCTACATCTGCTTTCCCCTACTTCATTTTTAGAGGTGGTGAGCTGGTGATGTCTATTCACAACAATTTCTGACTATCCGAGGAAGCCAAATGGATCCCAACTTCGAACTGTCTTAAAAATTCTGAATCTTGTATTTTCAACTCAGCAGTGCAAATTTGTCTAGAGAAAATTGAGGCCATGTTTTGTTGCTAGAAAGCTTTTATGTGATGATATGGGTTTATTTGGCTTGATATTCTGTCCTGCATTGGAATTTTAGGGGTCTCTATTACTTCCTCAACTTTATAAAAGATGCTTATTCTACTTTGCCTAAGGTCTGAGTGTCTATCTCTACTTTAATCATAATTGGATTCAGCCATCTCTTGCCATTTGGTAGACTTATAGCCTTTAGAAGGATGAAAATTAAGATGACGTTGACTGATTCAGATGAGCACATATAGAGGATTCTACTCATCATGTGACTCCTGGTAATATTGATTAGTAAGAGAAAATTGAGATGAATGCACATATCTTTATCTGAGATCAACCAGTATAGCCTTCGAGCTTTGCTGTCATCACCTCAAAAAGGCTCTCAACTTGAATTTCTCAGTGTTTGATACCATTAGTATTGCAAGAAGCATGATTATATTGTTAGGAAGATAAACAGAAAACTGAAGGAGAACAATTTTTTAAAAAGAATAGAAAAAAGAATATAAAAGCCACCATCATGAAATGATACTGCTTATAATTTTCTAGGAGTTTTTGTGATGCTTACAGCAGGTTTTCTTTAGATTGAACAAAAGAAATACCTGGTGACTCTACCCAAGCTGACTTTTGTATTTGAAGGATTCCTATCCTTTAATATCAGCTAATTCATATGAACACATGTTTTGAGTTCCTCATATTACATGTAAAGTTTTATTAGGTATTGCTACAAGAAGTAACATAGAGGCAGACCTGGATTTGCCAGTGAGAGTGTCTGATTAATCTGGAACATTAAATCCATGAGAACAATATTATCAGAAATTACATGCAATCTGTAGTTGTTCAAGAAAAAAATCACTTGGCCAGCCATTTTTGGGGTGCTTTGTTGAACATTGATTTAGGATAAGTTTTTGTTATAATTGTATATGTGTTGATTGATTTGTTGTTTGATTACTTTGGTATGATCTTTATAAGATATCTGCGTAAAAAGAGTAAAGAGCTTAGTTTAGAGCTTTTACAGTTGCTTGCACATACATGTATATATTTATTCATAGTCAAAGTTTACTGATTTCTTATCAAAATTTCTGCAATAATTTACCTCCTTTCTTGTTTATTCATAAACATTGTTTTCAGAGCTGTTTTAATTGTTTGATTGTTGTACTGAAAACTGTCCGCTACTGATTTCAAGAGGAAGTAAAATACACGATGTGAGGAAGTGAGAAGCGACCAGTACTTCTGGAAAAGTGTTAAAGGAATCATGAAAGGAGATCTAAAACATGGATTGAGGTGTTTTATTTATTGGTTCTATCACGATCACTGTTTTCAACATGAGAAATCAACAGTTACGAGGAGATGAGAGGACAGTGAAGATCAAGCCTGTAAGGGCACAGAAAAGTGTATACATAGAATCCTGAGATTGGGTAGCATCGCAAGCTTAATTTTGGGTCTGAACTACATTAACCGTATGGATCTCTGATAAGGATAAGAAGTTTTTGGCTAGAGAACCAATTTTCCATTACCAGAATTGAACTACAATGGTCGGTTGGAATTTAGCACCTCTCTTCAACTATTATGTTTAGACTTTGACAATATTCTCTATTGAATTTTGGTAGTTTTGTCTGTCAAGGAGGGAAAAGATTGTGCTATATGGCTATGAATCTTTCTTATTTAATGTGGAAAATATCAAGATAATTTCTCTGTGATGGTTGATATGATTGCAATCAAATCGCAGTTACAATATGATTGAGGGTTAAATTGATATTTAACCTCATGGTATAACTTTTATCGTTTCATTTATGGTTGTGATTGAATCAGCATATCAATGGACCTTAAATCTCAGTGGATCTATGTCAATTCTTGAGGTGCTTTCATTTGGCTCTTTGGCTTATTTCCACCTTTGAAATGAATATAGTTTCTTACATGACAAGTTATCATCTTCTGTTGCCCTTCTTCTAGACTCTTTCCAATTCCAGTGAATTTTGGAGATTTCTCCTTGGTTACGTTCTTATGCTATGACCGACGGAGTAGATCTCTAGATCTGCATATTTGCCATATAGACTTCATGCAAGGCCCCCTCTTGCTGAGGTTTGCCTTAGCTGCGAACTTGGTACCAATTTCTAAAGGGTTGATTTCAGGTTGACAATTGGTTGTAAAATCTATTCAATCTGTTAGTCCTTTACTTTGAGTGTTGTTTTATCCAACCACATATTTGATGAGAAACGGCTTGAGTGATGGTAATGTCTAAAACAAGCAATGGTTTTGATATAGCAGTGATCCTGCTCATAGGAAATAATGATGAGGATCCACAAATTAGGGGAAGATGGCATCAGATTGACAGATCAAATTTATATTGCCTCAATCACATAATTGAAGCCTTGTTGCACAAATAGCATTTGATATTCACCTTTCCAATTTATGTATTTTGAGTACATGAAGCACTGAAAATTGTTACTTGGCTTTATATAAAATCTTATGTGACTCAGCATGAAAGATATTGATTAATTTAAAGAACTAAGGGATTCAGATCGCTTTTTGGTCATTGTTTGATTTTTTTTTAAAAAAAAAAGAGAAAATGATCATCTTTTTCATTGCAAAATCTATTTATAAGAAGCACAGCATGAGGTTCCTATGGCAGCGATGAATAGGTATGGAGATTTATGTGACATACTATTTTGCGCTATAGTTCTTCTGACCTTTTTCTTGGAATGGTATTGGTACTGCCAATCATTTCAAAG
Organism: Calamus simplicifolius; assembly: GCA_900491605.1. NCBI lineage: Eukaryota > Viridiplantae > Streptophyta > Magnoliopsida > Arecales > Arecaceae > Calamus > Calamus simplicifolius. The sequence goes on along the minus strand of UESW01001422.1, from coordinate 417,739 downwards.
AATATATGGAATAGTTTCCCTGGTGAAACACTTAGGGAAACACCTTTCAAACCTGGGAGATTGCCTGAGTTCCCATGGTTCTTTTCAGCAAAACTTGCACTTGCCTTTTTATCTTCTTGGTCTGATGTGCTTTATTTTGTGTGATGTATTTTTTAACCATTTCCCCCTTCTCTTTGTCCCGTATCACTGAAATCCAAGAATGTTTCTTCATTTGGACTCTATCCCTTTTTTCTGGAGGAGGCAATGGTGATACCATTTTTATAGGTGCTTTATCACTTGTCCTCAACTGCTGCTATGTTTAAGCTTCTTCTAACATATTCCAAGTTAACCACATGCAGACCTTGGTATTTTCATCTTCAAATACTCATTCTAACTTATCCTATGTTCTGTCATTCCATTTTATCTGACCCATTACAATATCGTCAACCATAATGTTGTCTTATTTAATTTTCCATGAGTCAGAGACATATATCTCTGATAAAAGAGAGAACCTTCATATTCTTAGAGCCTGCTTCATTTACCTTGTCTGATCATTTGGACATTCCAGCACATATTTATCAATTTTCTGCTAAAAGATTAAAGATAACTCCATGAACATCCTTTGGCCATTAATTCTGATAAAACCTCTTTTCTACATTTATCCTTCTCCGGAAAGAAAAGGTCAGGTATTGCTTCAAGGGTTAAGGTATAAGCTTTGAAAGAAATTACTTAGAAATCTAAGAAAAATGGTATTGAAAATCCTGTCATTACCAGGTGTTGACGGCCATGTATGCTCAGATAATAATATAAAGCAAAATTAAAAATAAGAAATCTATTTCTTCTGATTGCTTTAGGGATGGCATACTTCGATTTCTATGCCTCCCATTAGAAAAGCAAATAAGGGCTAAGGTGTGCAGTTTACCTGAGCTTCTTCCCATGATGCATAAGCCTCTCCGGCATAGTCTCATTGGTGAGTCTCAAGGCAATCTATAAGCCTTGATATGATGTGCTGTGAGCCTCAAACAATCATTTTAGACAGTGGTCACTTCAATCATGTTTCCACACATTTGATTTTGATTGTATTCCTCCTCCTTATCATCATCTTCTTATTCTTCTCCTTCTTAGAGAGAGAGAGAGAGAGATTTGATTCTGTTGTTCTGCATCCATACTTCCCAAATATGGTTCCATTTCATGCTTGCTTATCTGCTAAGCTCGTTAGTCAATATAGATGGTCTATAACATTTCCACCAGAATATCGGCTGCTGGAATAAGTGTGGGAACCATTGATAAATATTATCAGCTAGACTGTTAGGTTTCTGGTCATGATGGTCTAGACTTAAGCCATCTTTCTAAGGACACATAAAGTCAAGGATTATGTGACTGTACTCAAAAGAGTTCATCCTACATATCTCAACCCAACCCATTAGATCTGCCCATTCTATCCTGCAGTGTCATTAGCTTGATGTCTGAGATGTCTAGATGATGCTCTGAACAGCTGTACTGACTCCAGCTTCATGTTCTACTGCTGGTCTATTGTCTGCATTATTATTACCTCCGAAAGATGAATGCCTCCACTAATTTATTGAATTTCACCATATTCTCTTCTATGTATGTGCTGCTTCTAACTTAGATAATCTAGTATGCCTCCCATAATCTATTGAATTGCATCATATGATCTGCAACACATGTCACCTTCAACTTAGATAATTCAGTGTCTACCTTATTATATAAAAGGGTGAGGTAAAGATGTATGTGGTTTCTCCAAATATTTTTTATTTTTACTTGATACATTGTCAGAAAGGGTAATATTTGTGAATTTTTACAGAGGTGTCAGATCAGAATTTTGTTGATGATGAGTTTGAAGGGATGGAACAATCAAGTACAACATACAGGACAAAAAAACCAAGGCTTGCAGTTGCTGATGGGCTGGTTAATGATCAAGTAATTGGTCAACTCTTTTGGTTTGTTTTTTGTTATAAGTCTTGAAAGTTAGTGTAAGATCTTTTTTTTTTAAAAAAAATTTACTAGAAGTTCTCACACACATATGCTCCTTGGATCCTTTTCAGGTTGTCCCATCTGGGAAATCACATGCAACACCAAGTTCTGGCGAGAATCGTGCTTGTCTAAATGAAAGGGATGCAGAATGTAGCAGTAAAACATCAGCTGCTAGATTTCTGCCTGTGAAACCTGAGCCACCATCATTCAAAGATCAGTAATTGAATGGTTGATTGTCAGGTATTGTGAAGTGGAACATCATAAAAGAGCAGTAGTGGAGATAATTAACTTGGCTAAGCGTTTAATCATAATTTGAATGGTCACTTTGAGGAGATGAAGATGTGAAATCAGACATGAAGAATACTTATGAGTTTTCCAGAGATTATAATTTTAGATTTTAAGTTGATGCTGTTATCCACCTGTTCTAAGTTCTCAAAAAAAAAAAAAAAAAAGTTGATGCTGCTATGTAAGCTTCAAGTTATATATACATAGTTCGCAAGGAATGCTCACTAATGCTGGTAGTATGTCAACCCTTTCTGTTTCTTTTCAGATGTCTATAGAATGTGCGAATAAGATTGGAGATCTTTTGTATTGAAGTCATGATGGTTATTGTAGCTTTATTATATGTCGTTTGTTGGCTTAGTGGATGAAATATTTTCTGGTATTGTATTACAACAGCCTGCAGCTGATGCTTGTTATATGCATTGCATGAGGCAATCCTTGAATATTTATTTGTAAATATTATAGATGACTAGCTGTTCTTTTATTACTGAAATGAGAAGTTAGTTTGGACCATTCAAAGGATTTTATTCTTGGTTGGATGTCTATGCATGTTGCTTTTCTCTGTGCTGAATTTAGATGCATGGTGCATTCTGCTATCTTTGCTGCAATATCTATGCTCAGAAAGAGAATTTTATGCTTCATCATGGTATCCATAATGTGATGACTGAGAAAACCAATGTCTTAAGAATGTTCACTTGTTTCATGAGAAGGCACAGGAATTCAGTTATGATGGGACTGCAGTAACTTTTGCAGTGCTTCAAGATCTTATTCTTGGTCTAGGGACTAATTTAGAGTATTGGACAAGTTTGCCTAATAACATGTTAAGTTTGATCATGATTCTGGGCATCCTTTGTAGGAGAATGCTGTATGGTCAGTCTTCATGTTGAGATTTCATAATTGAAATTGAAGATGCTTGAATTCAATTTCAGCTAGATTGAGGGTAGCTGATGGCAGCAAACAGAATCAAAGTTGAGTTCTCGACTGCACGCCCAGTTGAATTATTGAGCTTGTGTGCAATTAAATTAAATAGATTTAGACCAGTTTGAATCTTTGACATAAGGAAGGAAGGAAGAGGGAGAAGCTTGCGATTTTACAAATATCACTGTTTTGAAAAGGATCTTTGAGAACGAGATACCGGAGATTTAGGTAGTGTTTTAGCCCAAAAGCTATCCCTGGATAAATGTACGGGATAGCATTTATCCAAGGGATAGCTAAGGGAATAAGCATTTTTTTTTAAATTACAAGTCTGTCATCAAGGGATAACATTAGTTGTTCCTGGGTTCCCTAGGGAATTTCAAGGGATAACCCATGGTTAACCATGGTTAACCATGGGTTAGTTAAATTTTTTCAGAGCTATAGCATTTGGAAATAAGAAGGGATATCCAGGGGATATCCTTCCTTATCCTTCATATCAAACACTACCTTAAAATCTCGGGACTTTGGGATCGGTGGACACTCCCGGGCTATTTACAACCAGTGTGAGCCACCAAAGAGATCATCATCTAAGTGGCAGCATCATAGAACCTAGAGCATTAGCTCAGAGGTGCGCTCTTTGGGTTTCAAGATCTCAAAATTTCGAGCCCCGTTTAGGAAAATTCCAAGAGCGATTTTGATCCAAATATCATGGGAACGAAATGAACATTACTTCCCAATAAGTGCATAATTACATATTAATAAGGGTAATATTTAGCTTTCTGGTCAACTTTCTTTGGTGGTTGGAAAAAAAAAACCTTTGCAGTGGATTTTTTGATGTAGTGTGACCCAATAATCTGTTATTAAGAATTTTGATTATCATGTCAAACTTTGAAGGGGGTGTTCAGTAACCCAAATAGGTTCACCAACATAGATTTTAGATTAGTGATGTTCATTATATCAAAGTGATCTAATCTTTCGTGATTTAAGATCACTGTGTTTAGTATAGTACATGCAATTAAAGATAATCTGTGATCCAAAATTATTATGGTTGATGTACCATAAAAAATTTTGGATCATCGATCATGAAATAATAAAATTATTCATGATTAGTTAACCTTTTTTTATCTTAAAAAATAATTACACCTAATATATTTTGCAAGTGTTGCAATAATTTATCGTTATTTATTATTATAATGTTTAGATCGAATTATAATATTTTTATATTATAATATTATAATAAAATCTTATAATATTAATATTATATTATATTAATATGAGAATAATATAATTTATTATTTTTATATAGATGAGGGACATTTTGACTACCCGTTGGAATTGATTTTGGATATCCAATCTTATGGCTTAGGATGTAATTCGAAAGGTAGAGATAATTTGAGATTACTACCATATAAAATCATTGAGATGAAACTAAACATAGTGATTCTATTATCATCATCTAAATTATTGGTGATCCTAAAATGATCATCCTCTTATTGTTCTACTAAAATATCATATGTATCTGCCTAGGATCCAATAAAAATAATTCTATCTTTTTTTTTTCATTTAGATTTTGTATACATAAGTGCCTATGATATTTTCTTTATATTTTCTGATATTTGTTATCAAATTCCATCATGTTTGTGGGTGTATTGGCTCCCAGAAAATTTTCTTACACCGCCTTTGATGCAGGATGGCCGACATCGGGTGCGATGATTCACTCATGCATGGACCCATACCGAGGGCTCACTCATGGGTGCCACACTGCAAACGCATAGGTTCATGTGTAGACGAATCATTACATCCGATATAGAACATCCTGCACTGAAAGCTGTGTAGAAAGATTTTTTCTTGACTCCCATCATTTAGCTCCAAGGCACTATTGTGATTTGGGTCCCAAGTCCCCTTATCTTTTAGGTTCGGATTATAACCGAAAAGCTATTAAAGCCACCTCTCCGCAAACTCACGCCAAAGACGGGCCTCCTGCCCCACTTTGTTGGCATCATTGTGGTAACCCAGATAGCCTCCACATCCAAGAACGCCTCCAAGTTGGGCCGCCTCATTCAACTTGCACTCCAAGTTGAGGGTGGGAATGACGATGACTAATCGAACTTTTTGGTCATCAATTATATCCTTGTCTATTACTTTTATTAAAAAATCATATAATATATAACTTTTTAAAAAAATTATCGAGTTAATGAACAAATTGAACTTATTGGAAGTCGACGCTGAATCAATCTAAATTATTGAGATTAGGATAAGGTAAATTTGGTTAATTTTGAGCTGATTAGGTTCTAGGTGTACTATAAGGTAGTTTGTGGTTATAGTGTAAAACTATGTTCTGTATGTGCTCAATTTGAATCATTTCAAATTTAAAAAATAAAAAATTCACACCCCTATGTAAAATAGCCATGGGTTAACTATTTGCAGTACAACAACAAAAAAAAAAAAAAGTTAGATCTTTAGATGATAAATTTTTTGAACTACACCTAACTTTTGTCTTACTTATTATTCTCCGCAGAGATAGTGTTATTTGCATAGTCTGTGATGACCTTATATTATTATACTTAGCTGTGATATTGTTTAACAATGCTTTCTATCCGCTAACAGAAGCATTACATGACACGTATTCATGATTTCAAATAGTTTGCTTGCTTGTCTTTAGATGGCTTGATGAGTTTTTTTTATCCTTGGGAAGCTGCAAAACTAGATGCTTTAAAGTCACGGAATGGCCCAGCTTACCAAATATATCACATAAATTAAGTGCATGATAAATAAATTAAATATAATTTTCAGGTCAGATAGGATGTTTTATGGAATATCAGATGAATTATTATTACAGGTGTGATGCCTCTTCTAACAGTCCTACATTAAGTCGTTTGGAAGGAGTTGAATAGTTTATATTCAGAAAGCAAGAAAGATAAAGTACCAATGGAATCCTTTTTTTTGCTGTGATGGTCCAAGTTGGTGTAAATCTTGTCTATCTTGCTTTCATGTAATGAAATAGGTCCGTACTGCAGGCCCACAAAATGAATATGTACTGCGGGTCCTTATATTCAATGGGATGGGAGCCACCTCTAAAATGCCTCTGGTGGGAGCCATCCCTAGAACATAGGGCAAAATGCTATATCTATGGAATGGGAGCCACCTTTAGAATGCCTCTGGCGTCCCCTAGAACACAGGATAAAGTGATACATTTATGGGACCTCTAGAATGCCTCTGGCGTCCCCTAGAACGCAGGGCAAAGTGCTACACCTATGGGATGGAAGCCATCTCTAGAATATCTCTTTTTAAGGGGAGTCTTTTGGGAGGAGTTGAATAGTTTATATTCAGAAAGCAAAAAAGACAAAGTATCAATAAGATTTTTTTTGGACTGTGATGGTATACGTTGGTGTGAACCTTGTCCGTCTTGCTTTCATGAGCCCACAAAATGAGTTCGTAATATATTGAAAATCTTAAAATTAAATATGCATTCATCATAGCTATGATCATAAGACTAATATGAATAAAAAAAATATATATATATATAACTATTTATAATTTGAATATCGATTTAGTTCTGAATAGAGTGGAATGGAGGAAGTAGATTCATGTAGCCAACTCCATGTAGTTAAAAAAAAAGGCTTAAATGAGTTGAATTGAGTCTAACTATGATCATGAGACCATGGCCGTTCATCTTAGGTAGTGCTCCACTCCAACACATCAGATGCAAGTTCACATGACCTTGAATGAAAGGCAGCATCTATATCAATACAAATTAACTCAAACTTCACTCTATTATCCATCCATGTTAGCTCTTTTCCACCGCTCGTTTTTATGTTATCTTCCATCTTCTTTTTCTTCTTTGCCTTCCTTTCGCCCTTCGCTAAATTTTATAAAGAAGTCCAGCATGATTTAAGCCTCCACGGACCAACCGGTAGCCATTTTGCCAATGATAGGATTCTCACATTGCCGCCGTCCCATCGGGATCTGATGGTGGATTTGCTCTTCATAATCGATGACTGATCGGGCCGCCACCTCCTGCGCTTCCCAGTCCCTTCTGACGTCCTCTCCTTTCAGAGCCAAGATGAAGCCTCCTAGGGTACCCTCGATATCCGATCAAACGATCAGAATTCTTCTGTTCATTTATTTTTTCTCCCCCTCTTACTACTACTACTACTATTTTATTTTTATTTTATTTTGAGCATAATTACATAAGCTTCTATAAATCCATCACAACCACTAGGTTAAAATAATATAGGATCCAAAGTATAATTAAAAAAAGTTAACCAAAATGCAAAGTTACTGTATCATAGCTATTCCATTGATCAAAAAGTAATTAGTTTATTAGAGACCATGCAAGGCCTAATTTAATCAAAAAAAATTCTTCAAAAGCACTAAATGCATATTCAACGCCCTTTTGAGGCAATCCCCAACGTCTAAATTAATGAAATCAACCACTTGTTGCACCTATTTATTCTCTTGTGCTGGAGATAAACAATGCTTTGAGTGTTGGTATTCTTGTAAAAGTCAATATTGGTTGAAGAAACTGCACAATAATAACTAGGCTCATGAGGAGAGAGGAGAAGGAAGTTAACAATAATTATTATAAAAATGTATTGATGCATTTGAGGAGCATATATGGTATTACTTATTTGTGTTTTGTAAACAATTGCCCAATAAAGGATGGCTGATCAGAAAATATAGCCAGAATGAAGCCCATTCAACTGAAAACCGGGAAGGAAGAACAATCGCACAATATTGAATTATAAAAAAAATGGGTTCACTAGGTTAATTAGGCTGCTATTTTACGAAACGATAATGTGGTTTGAAATGATAAAGAGCTTAAGAGCTCCATCCCATTATTAGATTTGATGATCTTGAAACAAAGTCTATAAAATCAATATGAAAACTCATACTACTATATTATTAGTTTTGTATGATGCAGATACGTATGAGAAGAAATGTACCTTGTATTGAGATAGAGTATCGATTTTTTCTTACTTTTAACTATAATATCATTTAGTATTGAATGATACAGGATAGTTTAGCTCGATTCAAATGGTTTAATTCATAATGAAGATTTTGATAGTCGAATTTTCAATATAAGATTTTGATATTTTTAGGCTACAATGTAATATGAAGATGCCTGCATTATGCAATTATGAAGAGTTTCAATCCTTCCTTCTTAAAATTGAGGGTAACCTATGATTCAAATAAAGTTTCTTTCTTACGTACTACTGGAATAAAAAGTAGTATTTCTCTGCAGCCTTCCTAGAAAGCAATAACATAACTTTCAGGCATTAATACTAATATCATTTATAATCCTTTTCCCACCGAAATCCAACATGTATTCAAGTAAATCATCATAAAAAATGGAGAAAGGAACACTCCTAAATGAAAGGGAACAGCATTTATATCCGAAGCACAAATTATAAGACTAGAGTAGTCTGACTAAATTCAGAGTCCCAAGAACAACGCTTTCATGAAGAAATTAACAATGAAATGGTATTTGAAAATTTCTGCTAACAAAAAAAAGAAAAGAAATGGTGCTGGAAATTTCCAAACTTTGAAATGTAAGTTTGTCAAAGGCTATAATAAAATGAAATTTTCACATATGATCTCTTCCTCGCCTGGCTGAAGATGGATTTGGAAACTGCCGGTTGGCCTCTATGTTGAAATCTTTCTTGTAAAAATTGTTTTGTTGTTGTTTTTCCATTGCTGCTTTGCCAGTGAATAGAGAGTTGCTAGCTGATACTTTTTACAGTCAATGTAGTGGAAGGATTGAAATATTTCAACATTTTTTTCACAGGGTTCCTCTCACCCTAATTGCATTTGGACGGAATTAGGGAGCGTTATCTCTGGTAGCATGATCTGAAATGGCTAGGATCATATTCTGATGCTTTGCGCTTAGGCTATAGTTTTGATTTATTTGTTTAATCATGAGAAAGAAACTTGAGTATAGTGTACCATTGCCAATCTCAAGTGGTTGACTAATACTTGTTTAGCTATCTATTTTTCTATGAATTGAATAGAGAATGATATGTATGGCCCTTGTAACCCCCAGCTTTAAATATGGACATCTGACATCTAGGTTGTCATGTTGTTGCTTAGGCTACCGGTCAGACATCTGGGTTTCCGATCTTTTTACCTGATCGAAGCATCATGTGGGGGTTTAAAGGGTGACGGAGGGTGACTCCCTCCTTCATCCGGGCATACGTCTTCCTCAGGTAATTCTTTCTTGTCCATGCCAGATTGAGAGAGAGGGAGAGAGAGAGAGCATGAGAGAGAAAGGAAGAGAGATAGAGGGGAGATCCGGTCGGCCAATAGGCCGACCGTGCCGCTAGCGCTGTAACAGGCCACGACTGATAAAGAGAGAGAAGGGGAGTTTAAAGGAGAAATTGGAGGAAGAGAGGGAGAGAGAAGGGCTAGCCTCGATGGCAGCCGACTTCGGTCCGGCCAACGGTGGCTGGGCCGCCTCCAATTGGCCGGCCGTGCTGCCGGCACGGTAAAATCCACCCGGGAAGATGAAAGAGAAAAAGAGAGAGAGGGAGAGAAATTGAGAGAGAGAGAAAGGGGGGGTGGCCGGCCGCGGCGGCGGCCGGCTTCGGTCTGACCAACGATGGCCAGGCCGCCTCCGATTTGGTCGGCAGCGGCCCTGGCCGCCGGATCATCTCAGCCCCTGTTTCGGTTGAAACAGGGGATCTGGGAGGATGTCGATGGATCGGGCCGGCTGGGCTGCTATTCCATGGGCCTATTGGGCCGTTCCTGGAGCCCTTTTTAGGCAGGGTTTTGGACCCTATAATGGGCCGAGAAATGGAAAATAAAATTATGGCCAGATTTAGGATGAATTCTAGTTTCTTGGGGTAATTTTATTTTCCCATTTGGACGCTTTTATTAGGAGATATTCAAGCCCAAAGTCGGGCCCGTGGATTAGTTTGGGTAGAGTTGTAGCAGTCTTTTATTATTCAGATTTTAGAGATCTAATTATAAAAAATAATTCTGTAGGTGCCCATTGTTCAAGTAGCTGATTTATCATTTTGGAGTTGCGTATTAAGGTAAGTAAGCCAAATATAATAATATTATAAATTATAAATTGTTGTATTTATAATTTTATGCATACTTATGAAATTGAGTTTTATTGATTATTTGGAAATTGGTAAACTGTATCATGAGTATTTAATTGAATATTTGCTATAACAGTTGGTATTAATTTGCAAACTAATGGTTTATTATGCTTATGCCAAAAATGATATACATGTTTATTTTTACTTTGCAAAGTAAATTGGTTACATGCAATGATTAAGAATGTACAAACCACTGTTTATGTGATATGAAAAGAGTATGCTTATGATGATGCATGATGTGTGATATGCATATATAATGATGACCCTGAATTATATTTATATGTGTCATCGCGGTTCTCCTATGATATGGTATGTGGAGGCCACACATCTAGATGATGTGCTCTGTTTGATGATGATATGGCATGTGGAGGCCACACACATCTAGAGGATGTGTGCTGATTGATTATGAGGTGGCATATGGAGGCCACACGCATCTAGGGGATGCGCTATGATTGATGAGGTAGCATATGGAGGCCACACGCATCTGAAGGATGCGCTATGACTGATGATGAGGTGGCATGTGGAGGCCACACGCATCTAAAGGATGCACTATGACTGATGATGATATGGCATATGAAGCCACACATCTAGAGGATGTGCTATGATTGACGATGAGGTGGCATGTGGAGGCCACACACATCTAGAGGATGTGCGCTGATTGAGGTGTAGCAGGGCCGCGGGACACATAAAATATAATATAAAAATGATCATATAAACAGTGGGTTGTTTACAATGCATTTTCTAGTATTTATTGTATAAGCTTCTAAATTAATTGAGTAGTGATATGCCTGTTATGATAGCATGATAAATGCATTTGAATTGGAAGTTTATGAAATTATGACTTGATAATATCTTGATAAGATATGATGATATATGGCTATTTTATATTATTATTATAAGCTTACTTATTGAGTGTGAGCTCATGTAAATCTCACAATGTTTTCAGAGCCTCAGGATTGAAGATGGATTTATGGGGTAGATGAGCTTCTATATAAATCTTTTTTTTATATATCATTGTAACCCCAGTATTATGTGTAGGGTTTTAGCCCAGAACTATATTGATTGTGTGTAGGGCTTGTAGCCAAACTTATATTATGGTTTGTGTTAAGTTATGGATTTGAATGCCTAATTATAATTATTGCCTTATTTTGATCAATGTGTAAATTTCGACGCCTTGCATGCCCGGCATGCGGCGGGTTGTCACCCTAGCTCAAAATTTTGGGTCTGGGGCGTGACAGCTTTTGTGGTATCAGAGCCTAGGTTTTGATCTTAGGGACACATACATGATGACACTTTAGGCAAAAATAGGATGACATTGAGACAATTATCACGTAAATGAACTTCAGACCTTATGTTTTGAAAGCCTGACATGGAAAAGTTTACCATAATTTATCAGGAGATAGGAATGGCTCGTCACACTGGAAGCCAACAAAATGATGAAGGTTCCCAGGTTGGTAATGCGGTCAACCAGGAGGTCAGGAAGCTACTGGAGTGCTGCCCCTATCAATCCAGTCGGGGCTGATCATCAGCGACTCCAGACCGAGATGCTTCAGGTTCTTTCGGGCATGGCTCAGTCGATGCGAGACATGCAGCATCAGATCCTGCAAGCTTTATCCACTTAGTTTACCACTTCTGCCCCGCAGACTCAGCCTGCTCCGCAGACACAGCCTGCCCCTACTGTTCCACAGACTCAGCTTGTCCCCCTGCTCCATAAATTCAGTCATCCGTACCTACTCTATCCACCAGACCCAGCCTACTCCATCTCAATCCTGGGTAGGGATTGGCCGCAGCTTTGCAGACTTTAAAAAGTTTGCCCCTGCCCCTTTCTCTGGATCCACCAACCCTGTTGATGCTGAGCGGTGGGTGCGAGACATGGAGAAGGCTTTTATGGCCCATGGTAGTCAGGAGATGGAGCGGATCAGATTTGCCACCTATCTTCTTCAGGGAGAAGCTTATGATTGGTGGTTAGTGGAGGAGCAGCGTCGGGGTGGTCAGGTTATTTCTTGGGAGAGTTTAAGGAGGTATTTTCGACAAATACTTCCCCAGGAGTGTGCAGCGGCGGATGGAATCAGAATTTCTTAAATTGGAGCAAAGAAATCTTTCTGTGGCCCAGTATGAAGCTGAATTCACCAGGTTGGCCCGTTTTGCTCCAAGTATTGTGACAATGAAATGGCCAAGATCACCAGATTCACTGAGGGACTGCGACCCAGACTGATGCAGGCAGTCAATGCATTTCGAGCTACATTCTTATAGTGCTGTGGTGAATAAGGCCTTAGTGATTGAGAGGGATATGAATACAGTTCAGAGGATTGGGAGCTGCAGAGGAAGAGGAAAGGGTCTACTTCTGGTCAACCCCATGCTCAGGCCAAGAAGAAAGGTGCACATCAGGCTCCAGCAGGACAAAGAATAGGGAGACTCGCTGCCATTCACTGTGGTAATTTCCACCCAGGAAGACCTTGCCGCGGTGGGCTGGTGCCTGCTTCCTTTGTGGAAAGACTGACCATAAGATTGCCACCTGTCCTCTTCGAAGGAAATCAGCAGCCTTCTTCAAGTCAAGGGATGAGTCAGCAGCATCAGCAGCAGCCACCGAGGACCCAGGGAAGGGTCTTCAACTCTCACTCAGCAGGATGCTGCCGCCTCTAATTCTGTGGTGACAGGTATACCCTTTAATTTATATCTAGTATTACATTCTTATCTAGTGCAATGCATTGATAGTTAATTATAACAGTAGGTTAAATCCTTAATGTTAAAACAAATTACACTTATGTTCAGGAATGATTAAAGTAGGCACTGCTTATGCTCAAACTTTAATTGACCCGGGTGCCACGCATTCTTTCATATCTGACACTATCTTGACAAGAATGCATCATTGACACCTATTCCTCTAGAGCAAGAGTTGCATATTGCTTTTCCAAATGGAGATGTTATGAAAGTTGACACAGTATGCAAATCTTGCCCAATTGTTTGGAGAATAGGAGGTTGAATGCTGATCTCATTGTTCTTCCACTGAAATTTTTGATGTTATCCTTGGAATGGATTGGTTGGCCTCCTTACCATGCTTCAGTAGACTGCTTCAGGAAGACTGTCAACTTCAAAATTCCAAGTCAGCCTGAATTCAGTTTTACTGGTGGTCAGAAACACCTAGCCTCAGTGTTCATATCAGCGCTGCAGGCTGGAAAGTATCTGATGAGTGGTGGTCAAGGATTTCTTGCTGTAGTCAAGGACCTTCAGCAAGAAGAGACCAAGTTGGAGGATATTCCCATAGCTCGAGAATTCCAGATGTCTTCCCTGAGGATTTGACTAATTTACCCCTGATCGGGAAGTCGAGTTCTCTATTGATCTAGTTCCTGGAACTGGGCCTATATCAAAGGCCCCTTACCGTATGGCCCCGGCTGAGCTAAAAGAACTGAAGGATCAACTGCAAGAGCTCCTAGATCGAGGATTTATTAGACCCAGTGCTTCTCCTTGGGGTGCTCCAGTTCTATTTGTTAAGAAGAAGGATGGCAGTCTTCGACTCTGCATTGATTACCGGGGAATCAATAAAGTAACAGTGCGAAATAAGTATCCTCTGCCAAGGATTGACGACTTGTTTGATCAACTTCAAGGAGCCCGGATATTCTCAAAGATTGATCTTAGGTCCGGGTACCATCAGCTTAAAGTCAAAGAAGGGGATGTACCAAAGACAGCATTTAGAACCAGATATGGCCACTATGAGTTCTTGGTGATGCCGTTTGGGTTAACTAATGCCCCAGCAGCATTCATGGACTTAATGAACAGAATTTTTAAACCATATCTGGATCAGTTTGTGGTGGTTTTCATTGATGATATTCTGATATATTCCAAGAGCCATAAGGAGCATGAGGACCACCTGAGAATTGTGCTACAGATTCTGCAAGAGAAGAAGCTTTATGCCAAGCTGAAGAAGTGTGAATTTTGGTTGGATCAAGTATCTTTCTTGGGTCATATAATCTCTAAAGATGGTGTATCTGTGGACCCGAAAAAGATTGAAGCTATCACTAACTGGAGCCGACCTACCAATGTGGCAGAAGTCAGAAGCTTCTTGGGATTAGCCGGGTATTACCGAAAATTTGTGGAGAATTTTTCTCGCATTGCTCTACCCCTAACTCGCTTAACCCAAAAGCGAGTGAAGTTTGACTGGACAGTGGAGTGTGAGGAAAGTTTCCAGGAGTTAAAGCAGCGCCTGGTGTCAGCTCCCATTCTTGTTCTTCCAACGGGATCTGAAGGTTTACTATATACACTGATGCCTCTCGAAAAGGATTGGGATGTGTTTTGATGCAGAATGAAAGAGTGATAGCTTATGCCTCCAGACAACTGAAACCTTATGAGCAAAATTATCCTACTCATGATCTGGAATTGGCTGCTGTGGTTTTTGCTCTGAAGATTTGGCGGCATTATCTATATGGAGTGTCGTGTGATGTGTATACAGATCATAAGAGTTAAAATACATCTTCACACAGAAGGAGCTGAATTTAAGGCAGAGGAGGTGGTTGGAACTATTGAAGGATTATGACCTGAATCTACAGTATCATCCTGGGAAGGCCAATGTAGTAGCTGATGCCTTGAGCAGAAAATCCTCTTCTGAGTTAGCTGCTATGATTACCTCCCAGCCTCACGTATTGAGAGATCTGGAGAAGTGGGAGGTTGGTCTGAGAGTACAGCAGTCTGATGGACTTATTGCAGCACTTGTACTCCAGCCGACCTTAGTTGACAGAATCAAGTCCTCCCAGATGGAAGATCCAGATCTACAAAGGATTAAAGAAGTGGTACATCAGGAGTTCAGAATGAATTTTATATAATGGATGATGGATCCCTGAAATTTGAAGGAAGACTTTGTGTGCCAAACAGTGAAGAGCTAAAGGCTGAAATTTTGAAAGAGGCTCACTACTCTCCTATACTGTGCATCCAGGTGGCACTAAGATGTACAGAGACTTAAAAAAAATTTTTGGTGGAAAGGCATGAAGAGGGAGATTGCTCAGTATGTGGCCAAGTGCTTGGTGTGTCAGCAAGTGAAAGCCGAGCATCAAAGGCCTGCGGGACCTCTTCAGTCTCTGATGATTCCACAGTGGAAATGGGAAAAGATTACAATGGACTTTGTGACTGGTCTGCCCAAAACTCTAAGAGCAACGATGCAGTTTGGGTCATTGTGGACAGACTAACAAAATCAGCTCATTTCCTACCTTTCAGAGTTGGGGTCTCTAGTGAAAGATTGGCTAATTTGTATATTGAGCAGATCGTGAGACTCCATGGTGTTCCGGTATCTATTGTATCAGATAGAGATACCAGGTTTGTGTCCCAGTTTTGGAAGAGCCTTCATAAGGCCATGGGAACCAAACTAAACTTCAGTACAGCCTATCATCCCCAGTCAGATGGACAATCAGAGAGGACCATACAGATTCTGGAGGACATGTTGCGAGCCTGTGTGATGGACTTGGGTGGAGCTTGGGATAACCACTTACCTTTGGTGGAGTTTGCATATAATAATAGTTACCAAGCCAGCATCCAGATGGCTCCATTTGAAGCTCTGTATGGTAGGAGGTGCAGATCTCCTATATGTTGGGATGACGTGGGGGAAAGGAAATTGCTAGGCCCTGAGCTGATTCAGCAAACAGTAGATAAGGTGCATTTGATCAGGGAGCGTCTTCGTACAGCTCAGAGCAGGCAAAAGAGCTATGCTGATGTCAGAAGAAGGGAATTGGAATTCCAGGTTGGGGATCATGTCTTCTTAAGGTATCACCAACCAAAGATGTGATGAGATTTGGGATTAAAGGAAAGCTGAGTCCACGTTATATTGGACCTTTTGAGATCTTGAGCAGAGTTGGAGAGGTTGCTTACAGCCTGGCACTGCCTCCGATTCTATCTGGGGTACACAATGTTTTTCATGTATCTATGCTGAGGAAGTATATCTCTGACCCCAGCCATGTCATAGCATATGAGCCTATACAGTTGAGGAAAGATTTATCATATGAGGAGCATCCTTTGCGTATCGTAGACCGCAAAGATCAAGTTCTAAGACGCGTACCATTCCCTATGTCAAGGTGCAATGGAATAATCATTCTGAAGGGAGGCTACTTGGGAACTGGAGAAGAAATGAAAAAAAAGTATCCACGACTATTTGTATCTTAAATTTCTATTAAGATTGTTGATTAGACATATTTGGAATTTAATTTTATCTAATAAAAGTATGTCAATTTCGAGGACAAAATTTTTATAAGGGAGGGGAGAATGTAACCCCCAGCTTTAAATATGGACACCTGGCATCTAGGGAGTCATGTTGTCGCTTAGGCTACTGGCCAGACGTCTGGGTTCCCGATCTTTTTACCTGACCGAAGCGTCATGTGGGGGGTTTAAAGGGTGACGGAGGGTGACTCCCTCCTTCATCCGGGCAGACGTCTTCCTCAGGTAATCCTTCCCTGTCCATGCCAGATTGAGAGAGAGAGAGGGAGAGAGAGAGAGCGTGAGAGAGAAAGGAAGAGAGATAGGGGAGATCCGGCCGGCCAATAGGCCGATCGTGCCGCTGGCTGTAACAGGTCGCGGCTGATAGAGAGAGAGAGAAGGGAGTTTAAGGGAGAAATTGGAGGAAGAGAGGGAGAGAGAAGGGCTGGCCGACGGCAGCTGACTCCGGTCTGACCAACGGTGGCCGGACCGCCTCCAATTGGCCGGCCGTGCTGCCGGCACGGTAAAATCCACTCGGGAAGACGAAAGAGAAAAAGAGAGAGAGGGAGAGAAATTGAGAGAGAAAGGGGGGGTGGCCGGTCACGGCGGCAGCCGGCTTCGGTCCGACCGACGACGGCAAGGCCGCCTCCGATTTGGTCGGCGGCAGCCCTGGCTGCTGGATCATCTCAGCCCTTGTTTCGGTTGAAACAGGGGATCTAGGAGGATGTCGATGGATCGGGCCGGCTGGGCTGCTATTCCATGGGCCTGTTGGGCCGTTCCTGGAGCCCTTTTTGGGCAGGGTTTTGGACCCTATAATGGGCCGGGAAATGGAAAATAAAATTATGGCCAGATGAATTCTAGTTTCTTGAGGTAATTTTATTTTCCATTTGGACGCTTTTATTGGGAGATATTCAAGCCCAAAGTCGGGCCCGTGGATTAGTTTAAGTAGAGTTGTAGGAGTCTTTTATTATTCAGATTTTAGAGATCTAATTATGAAAAATAATTATGTAGGTGCCCAGTTGTCTAAATTTATCATTTTGGAGTTGTGTATTGAGGTAAGTAAGCCAAATATAATAATTTTATAAATTATAAATTGTTGTATTTATAATTTTATGCATACTTATGAAATTAAGTTTTATTGATTATTTGGAAATTGGTAAACTGTATCATGAGTATTTAATTGAATATTTGCTATAACAGTTGGTATTAATTTTTAAAGTAATGGTTTATTATGCTTATGCCAAAATGATATACATGTTTATTTTTACTTTGCAAAGTAAATTGGTTACATGCAATGATTAAGAATGTACAAATCACTGTTTATGTGATATGAAAAGATTATGCTTATGATGATGCATGATGTGTGATATGCATATATAATGATGACCCTGAATTATATTTATATGTGTCGCCGCGGTTCTCCTATGATGTGGCATGTGAAGGCCACACACATCTAGAAGATGTGCTCTGTTTGATGATGATATGGCATGTGGAGGCCACACACATCTAGAGGATGTGTGCTGATTGATGAGGTGGCATGTGGAGGCCACACGCATCTAGGGGATGCGCTATGATTGATTATGAGGTGGCATGTGGAGGCTACACGCATCTGGGGGATGCGCTATGACTGATGATGAGGTTTCATGTAGAGGCCACACGCATCTAGAGGATGCGCTATGACTGATGATGATATGGCATGTGGAGGCTACACATTTAGAGGATGTGCTATGATTGACGATGAGGTGGCATGTGGAGGCCACACACATCTAGAGGATGTGCGCTGATTGAGTTGTAGCAGGGCCGTGGGACACATAAAATAATATAAAATGATCATATAAAAGTGGGTTGTTTACAATGCATTTTCTAGTATTTATTGTATAAGCTTTCAAATTAATTGAGTAGTGATATGCCTGTTATGATAGCATGATAAATGCATTTGAATTGAAAGTTTATGAAATTATGACTTGATAATATCTTGATAAGATATGATGATATATGGCTATTTTATATTATTATTATAGGCTTACTTATTGAGTGTGAGCTCACGTAAATCTCACAATGTTTTCAGAGCATCAGGATTGAAGATGGATTTATGGGGTAGATGAAGCTTCTATATAAATCAATTTTTTTTATATCATTGTAACCCCAGTATTATTTGTGTGTAGGGTTTGTAGCCCAGAACTATATTGATTGTGTGTAGGGCTTGTAGCCCAAACTTATATTTATGGTTTGTGTTAAGTTATGGATTTGAATGGCCTAATTATAATTATTGCCTTATTTTGATCAATGTGTAAATTTCGGACGCCTTGCATGCTCGGCATGCGGCGGGTTGTCACCCTAGCTCAAAGTTTTGGGTCTGGGGCGTGATAGCCCTAAAGATAAGATGCAAGCTCGATTGGTTCAAACTAATATAATTTAATAATATAAATTTATATAATTATAATATAATATTAAATTATTAATTTTTTTTAATATTATGATATCATCATAGTTTAATTATGATAAATTATTGGAAGTCTTCAATTAAAAAACCCATTTTATTTTATTTTTGAACTCAAAATATTTTTGGCAAAAAAAATAGCCAACTTTTTTTTTTGGTACAAACGGACGATCACAAATTCTAGTGCGAGTCAGCCCAGATAAATCAGAATATAATATTTGATTAAAATAGCAAGATAGGGATTACCCTGTACCCAGACCCTATAGCCAACATGATGAGCAATCGCCACCGTAACCCAATCTGCTACAGTATTGGTTTCACGATAGACATGTCGAATCTGGACACTGACAGCATTCCGCAAAATAGCCAACTTTTAAGTTCATGAGAAAATGGCTTTTTCATATCCCATGGCTTCATGATGACCATTTATGTATGGATGTAGGAAATAATTTTTTATAAAAAATTATGTTTCCTATTAAACATTTTGAAAGATCCAACTAAAGTATTAAATTGTTTTCTAGCATATATTAATATATGAGATGATGACAAAAATTCCTTTTCATCCTTTGTGGTTGATCTAAGCATGCATGTTATGATTTAAATTTTAAATTTAAATCTTAACACAGGTTTCTTGCATGCATCGTTAGCTCACAGGCCCATGGCATTCAAGCAGCAGGAAAAGATTTTGTATACAGCATCCCGTGCAGCAAGTTCTATGTAGACTGCATCATTCTTTCTTATTGATCCATATACATACGATACTCATTAAAAAAATGTTAAGACAGCTTTACGACATCTCAATAAAAAAAATTAGACATCCCAGTTTTAAAATTACGATACCATAGTTATAAAATTACGACACTCATTCATAAAGCTAAAAAAAAAATTACGTAAATTTACGATACCGTAGCTATAAAATTACAACACCCATTCAGAAAACGTATCTTTATATAAATTTTTTAAAAAAGCTAAAAGGGTATTAATGCATGTCACATCAAAATTTAAGATGGCATCCTAGTTGTAAACTTATAATACCATAGTTATAAATTAAGATACCCATTAAGAAAGTTAAAAAAAAAATTACAACATCCCAGTTGTAAATTTATGACACCGTAGTTATAAAATTACGATATTCATTCAGAAAACATATCTATACATAAATTCCAAAAAAAGCTGAACAAGTATTAATGCATGTCAATGACATCCCAGTTGTAAACTTGTGAAACCGTAGTTACAAAATTAAGATACCCATTCAGAAAGCTAAAAAAAATTATGATATTCCAGTTATAATTTTATAATACTATAGTTATAAAATTATGATATATCTAATTTGTACATAATTTTTTTTTAAAAAAAACTGAATAATTATTATTCATGCCCCATTGTATTAAGTAATGTAAAATTTATGTGAACTAATAAAGAGGGATGATGCAAGACGAGTTATTGCACGGAAAAAATTGTACAAAGACTTTTCCAGCAGCATTACTCTTGCGCTGAGATTTCTCAAATAAATAATAATAAAATAAATAATCGAAAAAGCAACAACTTTTATCACACGCACAGCTGCCAGGAGCCTTGCGAGATAACTCCTCCGGAGTTGCGGTGGTTCGGGCTGGAAATGAGTAAGCTCCGATCCGGTCCAGCCGGGTCTGGTTAATCTTTCCAATGGTTAACCGGGTGTGTAAGTGTAATGTGAAAACGGGGACGAATCTTCTTGACCCGATCCGTTTTCCTTCCCGAACCCGTCCGCGGATGGGAAAGGGAGAGCAACAACTAGCCTTCCTTCGATAAGTTCCCAAATTTCCATTTGGTGTCAAGGAGCGACACCGACCGTCGGGCGTAGGTGCGAAATCCATCCACGATCGCTGGAGAAAAAGGCCTCCACAAATCTAATCCAATTCAATGGTATCGTCGAATGATTTCTCCTCGAATTCAATGGTTAATTCTCTTTGTTTCCTTTCGCCTTCGGATCGACTTCATGGCTTCGTTCTTTCCGTTTAAACCTCGCTTTTTCCTCATGTTTCGATCCTGTTTGTGTTTTTTTTTAATCCTTTTTAGTCGGATTTGGGTAGTGGGAGTTTCCGTATTTAAAATATTAGCTGCTCGATCAAGGTTTAAATTCTTTGATTAGGGTTTGCCTTGGCTTGAATAGAAATTTGGATTTATTCAGAAGGTTTCAATTTTTCAATAAGTATTTTTTCCCCCCTTTCCACCTATTAACTATGGTCTCCAAGTTTCCGTGATCTGGTTAATGTGCCGATTAATAAGTTTTCCCTATCATTTAAAATAAATTTCGGGATAAGTTTTTTGTTGAGTTTTTTTTTTTTTTTTTGCTTGATAAATTTTCTTGATAAGCTGTGCTGATTAATGTGCTCATTGGGTGGTGGGGTTTCATGCCTGCCGAATCAAGTTGATTTTACTTCGTATTTATGAGTGCCATTCTTTTTAATTTGTTGCAATTCATGCAATTCACATGGGTATTTGTAAAAAAATCTTTATAATTAAATACAGAGAAACAAAAGAAACAATAATAAACTATAGAATCAAAGATGAAAGTTCACATCATCTAGAATTTAGATGATTAAGAGAAAATAGATGCTTCCTATCTGTCAAATATTACAAGAAAACCTCATAAAGCAAATGGCTTTGGATTGGAAGCATATAAGTCTATGTCTATGCACAACAAACACAAGTTTTGATGTTTTTGTTGCCTGCGTACGTGAGCTATGCTTCATGACAGAAAATCCAAGTAATAATATGCATATCTCGTTTTAATGCTTTATCAGTAACAACAATTGAAGAAACATGGGTTAAGTGATCCTGATTCTTGCTTGATGCTTATTTAAATTCACCATGTTATACCTTTCCAAGGTTGGCTCAGTAAGATCTCTTGATATTGGTTGGACATTGTCCTGCAAGGTGGATGGTCTTTTTGATCATTGGATTTCATGGAGTTATCTCAATGAAGAATCTCAACCAGTGATTACATTTTATTTTTTGCAATTTGGTGATGCTTATGGTGAAAATAACTTTCACACTTCCCAAGGAGAGATATACCAGCACATGTGGAAGACCTTATGACATGTCTGCTTTGCAAATGGCTTGGGGTGGTTTGTGATTTCTATGGCCTTGCACATTAATGCGTTCCCCATCAGCTACCATAAGTAGCTGTTCCCCAACAGCCGGTGGGGGCTAACCACTGTACTAAACAAGGCCTAGGACCTTATGTGGGTAGAATGAAACTCTAATGCTGTTGATCTTATCAATCTCCTATCTGACTCTGTTTGGGTGGCTGTGGCTCCTCTTATTGCATGAAGTGGATCTTTTCTATGAGCTATTTAGACCTTCTTTGTGTTCAAGAACTTTTAGTCATGGTGTGTAGTCTGCAATTTAGTGGTGCATAGACTGCTTTATTTTTGGCATCTATCATATGGCAATGGGCCGACCCCATGTAGTTGGGAAAAGGCTTAGATGAATTGAGTTGAGTATCATATGGCAAGGACAATAGTACATGCATCATAGAATGGTTCAACTTCTTTCTAATTAATGTGTCATTTACTGAACTTTGTGTAATCATTGTTGAACATCCTTTGTGAAGCATAAATGGTGTTTTAATTTATCTTGGTAGCCCCCAAAAACAATTCAATGGATTATTTCAACCATGCTAAAGGTCTATTGCAGTATCCATTTAGTATTTGAGTGCCAGTATAGAATGGGGCATGAATAATGATCTATATTGGGTTATTTATCAAAAACCAATGAACAATTTCCTATTCATTGATTCATGCCAATTAAAATATCTTTTTGGAAAAGAATTTTTGTTGTCAAATATTATTGTTTTAACATATCCTCTGAGAAGTGCTTCAGTAATTTTGAAATTTTAAACAATTAGATCTTTAGCACATTCAGTGCACAAGAGAGGGAGCTTATCTATTCAATAGGTAGTTGAAGCATTTGTAGTTTGCCCCCTTGTATTAGTTCTCTTTCTGTCTTTGTACCATGATGGCAGGACTTCTGAAGACTGCTGTTATTTCTTTCCTCGTATCTTTCTTTGTAATCATGTGAGATTTCATGTGACTAGTACAGCTGAACCCAAGTAGTGCATCTAAAAGTCATTTGGGAGAGTTTGCATTATGTAATAACATGTTATTTCCAATATTACCTGAAAACATCAGTTCGTTTCTTGGGCATAATGCAACATTGCAAGACACTAATCAGTTGCATTATGTAATAACATGTTATTTCCAATATTACCTGAAAACATCAGTTTGTTTCTTGGGCATAATGCAACATTGCAAGACACTAATCAGCACCCCAAAAAATGGAGTTCCCTATTTGCATAAGTGTCACAACTTGACACAATTTTTTTAGAAATATTCCAATAAAAGACATCTTAATGCAAGTTATCATACTATAACTTTTAACTATTTTTATGCTAATTAATATTAGCTTGATGTGTCGGACATTCCTTTTGAAGTGTCATATATTTTTCCTTTTCTTTTTTTTTGATGTGATATGGTTCTAAAAGCATATTTATTGATAAGAAGCACCATCTACTAATTAACTTAGTCTCATTTTTGACATCTTTAGATATTTAATGAAGTAATTTTTAAAAATTAATGCCATATGGGGGTTGGGGTTCTTTTTAGAGTTTGGAGTGTCATGCACTTTGGAACATTGGGAAACTTGGCCCCCATGTCAACTTCTAGGTAACACTTATGTGTAGGTAGATGAACAATATTTAACTTGTATAATGTTTGTTAAGTTTTGTTAATGTTGTCTTATTACATAATTGTAAACTTTTGGTTCTTGGCCATGTAGGCAAGTGTTCAGCCTAGGGTAGGGTCCAGAAGAGAAAAGCCAAGAGGACGTATTCATGGTTTGAGTCAACAAAAGAAGCAAGAGATAAAAGATGCATTTGAACTCTTTGATACAGATGGTTCTGGTATGGAGTTTGCCTTAAATTATTATTATTTTTTCTTATTTCTTTCATCAGCTCTAATATAACCTTCTAATCTATTTTTATAGGGACTATCGATGCCAAGGAACTGAATGTTGCCATGAGGTAATAATTTCTTGTTCTTTTCATGCTTCATTCTGAACTAATTTGCATGCTATCTCAATGTAGAGGGTGATGCACTCATATAGTATTTTATTTGCAGGGCCTTGGGTTTTGAAGTGACAGAACAGGTGAAAAATCTTCTCTTTTTTTCCCTATTTCAAGTCATTGAATCTCTTTTCCTTTTTCTTTAAATTATAATTTCAGAGTTGTTCTAAAAAGTTATGTGGTTATACAGATAACTTTCTTTAGTTTGCATTCATCTGTCCATTTATATATCAACTCACATTGGAGAATCCCTGTCGAATACCAAGGTAAGTTATAAACCGTATGCTAATGCATGCGAATTCAGGGCATGTGGAAAAGTATTTGCAGGCCAAGACCGTATATATTCATAGCAAACAGCATGAGATGCACCAATTTTGTTAAGGAAACATATAAAGGATGTAAGAATCAGGGAAGAGGAAGCAGTTGTCTAGATTTGCTTAAATTCTGTTACTTGTTTGTTTATTCTTTGATTAGTCTCCATTCTACATCTTGCACAGGGATTGGCCTTCTGTAAACCTGCCTTCCATTTTCAAATGGATGTGTGTAGTGGGAAAGAAAATCTTTCCCATGAATCATTTGATTATGCTCTTTGGATCACCTCCAATGATAAGTGGCTTAGTAGTTCTTTGCTAGAAGCAGAGATGACCCTAGCCTGCACTTCATGCAGCATTATTAAATTTGATATATAGTCACCTTGTCTTGAAACCCTTGGGAAATCAACTAATCTGCATCATGCATGGTTCACAATATCTAAGCAGAAGCCCATGGAATACATTGTATAATCTACCTTCTCCTTAATCTAGGTATGCTGTCCCAATTGCATAATAAATACATGAAATTATATAACTCCTTCATGAACTTAGGTTTGCATTCGATGGGGAAAGGCAATGATGCCTAGCCTCCAATACATCAAAACAACATATATAAAAAAATGAAAACACTAGAAGAGCAAGAGCCATCATGTTGATGTGGAATGGAGCCAGATCCAGAGGACCTACCAACCATGCATATGCATTGCACAAAATTAGCAAGTGCAAATGACGTGTCAACAGCGAAAATTTTATTACGAAAAATAATGATCATCATAATGCCACTATCAGTGGTATTTCATAAGATGATTATACGAATCATAACTAAAGTTTCTGTTAATAAGAAATAATACTACCAGCATATAAGCTTCCTACAATATTTACAATATTTATGACATCTAGATCTTGAGAGTGATAACCAGAAAGGGTTCCTAGAATCCTTTGGACATTCAGTAAGGGACTAAGGATTTTGATGTATGATACCTTCGTACAAACAAGTATCCTGTCAAGATTTATTGCTTCTTTGATAAATGGAATATGGTTATGCACTGCTTTATCTAGATGTATGTTTTGTGTTTCTGGTATTTTACTGCTATGCCCTTTTGTACATTGTACATTATTAATCTGCAGTGCATAGCTGAGGCTATTTGCAAGAGGATGTGGACTGCAATCTCCTTAAGATTATTATGTTGAGTTGCCATATTGAAGTGAGCAACGAGTTGCTAAGCAACATTGGAATAATAGATGTAATTAGAACCTTGTGGACTGCTACATGTTACAAACTCTATAATATCTAGGCAAGGTTCATCTTACCATATCAGCTTTGTGTTTCGATACTAGTACATGTTGTATTGAAAGGATACGAGCAGCCGAAGGACTGGACGAGCAGCGGGAGGACTAGAGAAGTAGTCGGAAGAGTAGTGACCAAAATAACCAAAAAAAAAAAAAGGAGCGAGAAAGGGTAAGCGATCGGAAAGGGGGGAGAGAGGGTGGTGCATGCTTGCTTATTGATTGTCATCATCGATCGACGCAAAGTCCTAACTTTTTTTTTTTGGAATAGACTGGTGATTACATCAATTTAGGGTGAGTCAGATCTGAAATATCAGAATACGAAATTTGGGTAAGGACAAAAGAGCAAGGGTCATCCTGCTTCCAATACCAAAAACCTAAGTGGTCAGCCACTTTGGCGGCAATCCAATCAGCCGCTGAGTTGGCTTCACGGTAAATATGCCTAATCTGGGCGCTGTGAACACCTTGTAGCATAGCTCGAATGTATGGGATTGGAAGGCAACTGGTCCCTGGAATCCTAACAGAGCCAGTGGATCACCGTAATAGAATTCCCCTCAATAATGAGGCTACGAGCACCCAAGCTGCAAATGGCATAGAAAATATCAGCCCATGCAGCATACAGCTCAGAAAGAGGCATCGAGGAGTCTAAAAGGTTGAACCCTTCAGCTACCAACATCCCACCATCCAACCCACGAATCACAAAAGCAGATCCAGCACATCTACCACGAACACTTTTATCAAAGTTGATTTTGATAAACCCTGAAGGTGGGGGCTTCCAAAATATGAAGACCGTATGCCGGTGCGTTGCCGAAGCAGCAGGGGAGTCCCAGAGGCTAGGGCTAGCAGAATCAAGAGCTTTTTTATGGAAAGTAAACTCAACAGCTAAGGAGAAAGCAGTCCTGACTATCCTGTGAGGAGCGGTCTCATCATTGAACACGATTCGGTTCCGGGATAACCAGACCTGATAATCTATGTAAGTCCTCATGGAAACCCGCTGATGGGTACCCCTCCCCATATCCTATCTAAGGAGGCTTAGAAAGGAGATATACTGGGAAGTAGCACCGAGAGCCCAAGGGCGGTCACCAGAGAGCCTCCAAATATGTCTCGCTCTAGTATAAGTGAAGATAGCATGATCAGTCGTCTCCTCCTTCAGACCACAACGGACACGTCAGCTAGATGCTCAAACCTCTCTTAGAGAGCAGGGAGCAGATAGGAAGAATGTCCCATGCAAGCTTCCAAATAAAGTCTCATCCTAGGGTAATGGGGAGATGCCAGATCCATGCCAAGTCCATCGATAGGTGAGACTGTGGCCTATAGATCTTCAGGAGGTCCCTAATAGAAGCACAAGACCGCGAAGATCTCCACACCTTGATGTCAGAAGTGGGGCCCGGAACAAGGGGAATAGCTAGGATGCGTCGGTAGAGCTCGTTCCCAAAGAAACTAGATACCACAGAGGAAGACTAGGCAGTATGATCCTAAGAAAGTAACTCAGTGACACGCATTTTAGAAGGAATGTCAGTACAGACAAAAGTTGGCCATCGAGATAGGGGAAGGTCTGCAATCCACATCCCGAACAATATCCATAGAGGCTCCATCTTCAATCATCCATGAGATGCTGTTCAGAATAGTCGGAGCATGCTGACAGACCTCTTTCCAGAAAAAGGAGTATCCATGAGTAGACTGAGGAGGAATGGAAGAATCCCAGTCATCATATTTGGCACGCATGAAGGAACTCCACAAACTATGCGGATCAAGCAGGAACTGCGTGGCATGCCTAGCGATCAAAGCCTCTCTCTAACAATAAAGGATTGGATGCCAAGCCCTCGATCGACAGACAGTATCCCAAGCCAGAAGGTGGATACCATGACCATCCTGCATCGAGGTCCAGAGAAAATCCCCAAAGTACCTCTCAATCTTTCTTAGACAAGACAATGGGATAGCAGCATTAGATAATAGATAGAGAGGAAAAGTAGAGAGCATCTAGCGTAAGAGGGTAATCTTCGCCATTATAGACAATCCAGTAACCTACCACCCATCCAGGCGATCACAAATCCGTCTCTTTAGGTCACTAAAGTCAGAACTTCATGGCCATCTCCCGGTGATAGGTATCACAAGATAGGATAGCCGATCAGCCTGAACAGAAATATCCATGATTTGCAAGATAGACTCCCTAAGTGAAAAAGTCATCTTAACTGAAGCATATCAAGGATTTACTCTGATTGACTCTTTGGCCAGAAGCACGACAATAAGACTGCAAAATGGATGCAAAAGTGGTAGCATTACGGATAGAAGTCCTGCCCAGAAGAATGCAATCATCGGCAAATAAAAGATGGAAAAGCGAGGACCCATGGGGACCCACAGTGTAGGGGAGCAAAGAAGAGTCTCGATGAGCTTGAGATAGAGCTCGAGACAAAGCATCAGCGGATAGGATGAACAGGAATGGGGATAGAGGACATCCCTGCCGCAGGCCGACCTCAGAGTGAAAATAATCAGTCTGACTGCCATTAATGAGGAGAGAAAAGGATGGCCGATAAATACAGGTCATAACCCAATCAACAAAAAGCTCCTCAAAACCAAACTTCCGGAGAGTACGGTGAAGAAAAATCCAACTCAATCTATCATAGGCTCTCTCCATATCAAGCTTGACAGCCATGAGACACTGGCGACGAAAGGCTCTCTAAAGGTCATGCAGGAACTCCTGAGTAAGAAGGGTGGTATCAGTAATACTACGCCCTTTGAGAAAAGCATCCTGCTCCAGAGAGATGAGGTGAGGGATCACCAATTGCATTCGGGAAACCAAGAGGTGTGTACATACCTTATATAAGGTAGTGCAAAGACTGATGGGCTGGTAGCGCTAAGGAGAGGAGGCATCAGTGCGTTTAGGAATCAGGGTAATAAGGGTCTGATTCCAATCAGAGGGCATAACTTTAGACTGAAAAATAAATTGGATAGCCAGCACCACATTCTGGCCTAGAATAGCCCAATAGTGGCGAAAGAAGAAAGGTGGGTACCCATTCGGCCTAGGGGCCTTATCAGCACAAGGTCCCATAAAGCCATCCGAATATCTTTCGCCGAAATCGGCCTGGTAAGGATAATATTCTCCTTATTCGAGACTCTGTTGGAGGATAAGACAGGGGAAACAGGGAGCCCCTCACCAGAATTCTCGGACCATCTAGAGCGAAAGAAATGGAACAGCTGATCCCTGATAACCTGGATATCCTCCTGAAAGTGGCCATCCTTATCAGCTAACCGCCTGATTCGGTTAGCCGTTCGGCGTTTTAAAGTGGCCTGATGAAAGAATCTAGTATTGCAATCCCCTTAATCCATTGAATCCGAGACCGCTGCCTCCAATAGGTCTCCCATTGCATCAAAATAGAGGTGAATAGCTAAGCTGGATCTGAGGGCCGAAAGGTCAGAATTAGAAAGGAAACCGTCCTGATCCTCCTTGGACTACAGTGAAGAGATAATAGCTCAGCCTAGTCAACTTGCCTCACAATGTCCCCTACCTTCCTTCTATTCCATCTAGAGAGTGCGTCTAGCAAGAAGGAGACGCCTAGATAATCTGTAGGTAGCACTTCCTCTGACAGGTAATCGCCACATTTGCGAAATGATGGTCCTAGCAGAAGAATAAAATGTCCAGAACTTCTCCAATCTGAATTGCCTGCACTGTTGTGAAGACACATCAGTAGAAATAAGAATAGGACAGTGATCAGAGGCAATTCTGGACAAATGAGTGACCATAGCAGAAGGAAAAAGTTAGAGCCAATTAGAAGAGGGCATGGCCCTATCCAGTCTTTTTCAGACTCTAGCAGAACCAAGGCGATTGTTGCATCAGGTGAATTGGGAACCGACAAACCCCAAATCCAAGAGACTAGCCGATGAAATGAAGGATCTGAACTTAGCTGTAGCCGGGGAACCAGTAATCTGCCTACCCCCTCGTTTCTCATTGGCCTACAGTTGAAGTCACCAGCAATGAGGGAGGAAAAACCCTGATCAAGAAGTGAAAGCAGCTCGTCCCACAGCACATGACGCACCCTAAAGTCGGTGCTGAAATACACACCCAAGAGGAGCCAAGGCCCAGAGGTCCCCTCAGAGATAACAAGGGCCACTTGCTGACCGCCGCAGTGAAAGGCATCGACTCTGATATTACCATTTCTCCAGAGCACCAAAATGCCTCCAGAAAGACCAATAGAATCAACTGCATAAGATGCCCAAGATCTAGAAATCTGTCTCCGCAAGCGAGCCAAACTATCCCTGGACAATCGGGTTTCCAGCAGGACACAGATGTCAAACCTATGAAGCTGCACTAGCCGACCAAAAGAGGAGCGAAACGATGGTTTCTGGGCTCCTCGCACATTCCATATAAAAATATTCATCCAGAGGTTTGAGTTGGGGGGGGGCTCCAACCCTATCCCCAATGAACATGTCAACAGAAAGACCAGCATTTGGTAGGGTACCCACAGCAGACTCCTGACCACTGCAATCCACAGCTTGG
Source organism: Calamus simplicifolius (assembly GCA_900491605.1). NCBI lineage: Eukaryota > Viridiplantae > Streptophyta > Magnoliopsida > Arecales > Arecaceae > Calamus > Calamus simplicifolius. The sequence goes on along the minus strand of UESW01001422.1, from coordinate 387,651 downwards.
GGCGAGTCCATAACCTTAACATAATCAACCCACAGAATGGCCTTCTGAAGCAGCAAGACCGCAGACTTGTGGTTCGGCCCCTCCATCTAAAGCAACTGGGTGACCCCTAAATCATTCCCCAGTCCTGACCCAGCCTTGCACCGGGACTTCTTGGTCCCCGGCCCAGATAGGGCACCAGTCCCCCAAGAGGAGACTGAGGATGCCGAGAAAGCGAAGGGAGCATGCACAATACCTTTCCCCCCAAGGGGGCTTTCCTTTTTGACTTAGTGGTCTTTGATACCACTCTTGGCAATATATAGTCAGCCGGCCGAGCTCTCTTAGGAGGGCCGGGATGGGCATCCACATGGGACTCCGGGCTCGTAGTCCCCCTATCAGCACTCAGACAAGCAAAAGGGTTCAGCTCCATGCTCCTAGACCCCTCAGCCAGCTTGGAGTCGGACTCCAAGTGCTCAGTTCCAGTCTTTAGTGGCCCAGCAATAGTGCCAACCAGCACGCCCAAATCAGCCCGGCACGCAGGGGGCTTATCGGTACACCCTCAGAGCGAGAAGGCGATACCTCCACAGGAACAACCGCACCCTGACGAAGCTGCCGGCGAGCAATCTTCTTGGGAGCCTGCCACCCATCTGATGAAACAGATGTTGGCCTAGGAGCAGCAGGGAAGGAGCAGGGAGCCTCCCTACCTGCAGCAGACAACTTCCTAGACACTGAAGGCTGATCCGGAGGAGGCTTCCGGCGCCGGATTGCAGCCATCCATGGGCCAAATCGGGGACCGAACGAAGAAGACGAAGGCTTAGGCTCCGATCCGCAAGCTCTAGCAAGGTGCAGCGATCCACAAGAGGTGCAAATCCCTTTCAAGATTCTCATACGAGAATTGCTGCCAGAAGGGTTCCTTGTTCCCACAAACTCGCGCCCTTGGCCAGAGGGGTTTACCCAGATCAATGCGGACACAGGCTCGAGCGAAACCCCCCATTTCCGTTCCTTGGTGGATTCATTAGAAAAGAGGTACTACCTGGCCACCGAAAGAATAGGGACAATATGATATCTGACCAGAATTCAATCGGGAGCAGAGGAAGCCTGATCCAAAGCAGAGCGCAGAGAATGGAATCCTCGGTAGGGATGAACTCAGGATACCACTATGTGACAGCGATTGGTTGTCCGTTGACAACCCAGGGTCTCCCCAGAACAAGGTCCTTCGCCAGGGAGTCGGAGAACCTGATGATATAGTGCTTGTGAGCCAGAGAGACTGATTCCATATCGCCAGGAACCCCCCCCCCCGCGGTTGGAACTCCCGGACAATAACCTCCGATGGAACCCAACGCGAAAGGCTTCGGGCTATGATCACTCGATTCGCCCATCTTCCAACCTCTTCCTCCAACGAGTGCACTGGGACCTGGACAACATCTGGATACAGACGCTCAAGCTCAGCAATCACAGTCGGAGACGGCGAAGGTGAAACCCACTCAAAGCATCCTTCTTGAGCACGACGCCATGGCATACCGGAGGACTTTGCCCCATCAGCTGCCATCGGAGAAGAAGCAGGTGAAGTTGCCATAGAATAGATCGGAGAGATCAAACCAGGCAATAGAGAACATCGAAGATCGGGGACGAAGCACGTCGCAGCACTAATCTCAAAGAGCAAAGCAGTTGGAAGAAAAAAAGAAAAAGAGGGACGGAATGCGGAACCGGGAAGGGAGGAGAGGGAGAAAGGGCAGCATGTAGTTGCTTGCCTGTTGTTCTCTTTGATTAACACCAGAAAATGAAGCCAAATGTCATCCTTGATCGACACAAGATAATGAGGCAATCGGAATGATGAAACCCTAGCCTTGGGAGAAATCAAGCGAAAGGAAGCATTAGGGTTTTCCCCTTATACGTATTAGTCCGAAAGGGGCAAACAATCTGATGGCATTTTTAATAGCGAATCATTTTTTAATGGGTTGAACTCGAACTCGATAACGTAACCTAACAACGGACCCGATAAAGCATACCGATTTAAATAGAATCATCCCAGATTTCGATTGGTACGGTTCAATTCGCTCTAAACTAGTTGGTTCGGGTTGGTTCAGTATTCCTTGTATCCAAGATTAATAAGTAACACCAAACTATATGCCTAAACTTCCACCAATTGCATCTTGATAAATGATTTTGTTATGGCCATTTTCTCATTTACCTATATTAGTTAAAGTGAAAAAAAAAGGTCAAGGGCCTGTTTAATTGTGGAAAACAATTTTTCATTTTTTATCTCTAGTTTTCATTTCTATTTCCATTTTTCTTCTCCATAGAAAATTTGAAAAACTTGTTCATTTGTTGAAAATGAGAAATCATTTTTAATTAAAAAAAATGAGTCATGGAGAATGGTTGGCAGTGGAGGTATGATGATGGGTGATGATGGTGATAGGTGGTGTGGGTATGGCGGCGATGGAGGGTTGTGGGTGTGGTGGAGGTATATGATGGTGGTAGCGGTGGAGGGAGTAGTTGAGGTACAGGGGCAATGGTAGTAGACCTGTTGGTGGTGATGGTCATGGGTGGTGGAGGTATAATGTTGGAGGGGGAGGTATGATAGTGGTGATGGTTGTGTTAGTAGTGATGGTTGGCAATAAAGGTATAATGGTGAAAGGTGGTGGGTGGTGAAAGGTGGTTGGTGGTAGTGGTGAGTGGTGAAAGGTAAGTACCAAATGTTTTATTTTAAAAGAAAAATATTGAGAAAATATTGTTTATTTTAAAAGAAAAATAATGAAAAGCAATCCAAAGATATTTTTCAGGCTTGCTGTGTACTTGGAAAACTGGACAATATAGTTTTTAAGTTTTTTTATTTGGAAAAATATTAGATTTGAATACAAAATCCTATTTTTCTAATTCTTCGAGGAAAAATTTTTTAGAAAACACATCCAGTTTTTGAAAGTAAGTACCAAATGTTTTCTTGTTAGATAGGATACTGGATATGACTTAATTTTGGTCTCTAGTTCCAATAGGTCATGGTGCTCAGTTCATCTAGATTATAAATGTACTAATTGCTTATAGATTCTTTGCTGGGCTTTATAGTTTTCAAAGGCTTTGCTTTATTAAGTTTCAAGATTCCTAGATGATTACTCATCATTGCCGGAAGAGGAAAATTAACTGAAATTATGTTAAATGGTCTGAAGTCATGCCAAATGCTACTTTATATTTAGTTGAAGGGGTTTGTTACATAAATCTTTCTGATATTTTGTTGGTATTGATGCATAAGAAGTCATGCTAGATGCTACTTTTATTAAGGGGCCAAAGACACTTCATTTTCTTGCACAGTTTTGTATCACCCAAATTACCCAGATTCATGATTCTTCTTAGGATACGGAAATATATGATGCTTCAAGTTAACATGTGAAAAGTAGCTTTAATGGTTAAACTTGGTTAAGCTGCAACTGCTTCGAAAATTTTAGATGATATCAAACCATTTTGTCAACTATTGCTGTCCCGATATAAACTCCTGGTCTTAACAGCCTGATCTTTTACTCACCCTAGATTCAGGCGTGGTTTGTTCATATCAGCAGGACATAGAAAATGAGAACCATCAATTCTGCAAGAATTTCTTCTGGCTAAATGTGTCATTTTTCGTTTCTTTGGGCACCTGAACTTTAATTTTGTTTTGAATTATGGAAATCTGAATTGAAGCTGAGACACAAAACACATGTTATTGCAGCAAGTTAACCAGATGATTGCTGAGGTAGACAAAGATGGCAGTGGTGCAATTGATTTTGATGAATTCGTTTACATGATGACAGCTAAGATTGGAGAAAGGAATTTCATGGACGAATTAACGAAAGCTTTTCGCATTATTGACCAAGATAACAATGTAAATTTGTAACCATCTCTCTCTCTCTCTCTCTCTCTCTTTTGGGTATATGTACATGCATAGATATGACTTTTGCAGTACTGTCATGACTCTTTTGGGTTGTATACCAGGGGAAGATATCTGATGTTGATATCCAGCGTGCTGCTAAAGATTTGGGGGAACACTTTACTCTTGACGAGATCAGAGAGATGATAAGAGAAGCAGACCGTGATGGTGAGAACTTATTACTCCATTTGAATCTTTCAGTGGAACTCTTGAATATTTTCTAGGCGCTGATAACATGCTTTCGTACATCGTCTTTTTAAATTTTGCCAAACGTACCTAATTAGATCGAATAATTTCTCTCTTATGCAGGCAACCAAATGTATTCTCATAAAATATTTTCCTGGAACTTTTAGGAATTATAACCAAGATATAGTGTCAGAAAATTGTAGAAATGCTGGTGATACTTGCAACACTTTTTTAGGCATATGTAGAATAATGTCTCCTCTCTCAACTAATTAGGAATCAGCAGCTCACCTTTTTTTTCATTATGGCTTCGATAGAGTTTCACCAAGATGGAATTCCAATTATAGCAGGAGAAAATTTCTTTCTAGTTGTAGTTTCTATAGCTTTCTGTGTATAATTAGAAGGAACTGCAATAGTAGTTGGAAACATTACACCAGTTGACTTAGAATGGGAATCTTCATAATTCTTATACAGCATCTATATAGACTCCTGATAGAAAGAACGTGGCTTAAGCAAAATGGAGAAAATCAAAACTCTTATGTTATCAAAGAGGGAGGGAAAAATATTGGAAATGATTTAGCTTTTGCAAAACAGGCATGATGCCTCAATTGTGTTCCACTTTGTACTATACAAGTAGCTTATTTATATAAATCATAATATTATCAAATTTACATTTATTTCCATCTTCAAAACCATGATGCAGATGCTGGGAACTGGTTTTGCCTTAGGATGAGTAATGGCACAGAATTTGAAGTTGTGTTTTAACTTCTCTTTTTTTTTTTTGGACTTAATGAAATCATTCACTAACAGTATTTAAATATAAATGTTAAATTATTATGTCCTAAGATGTTTACTAATTAAGTAAGACGATGAACTAAGTATACACACAATTTTTAGTTTTTGAAATAGAAAAAGGACGAGTAAGCCTATTTGCATAAGGTGATGTAGCAGCACATGTGATGCAACATAGAAATTCATCATGTCACTATTATGCAATTGTTGAATCTATCTGGGAACTTCCCTGGAGAAAGATAAGGTGCATCAAGTTCAAGGCACATCCTTAGCATCATTGTCATAACATTAGCCGACTTGTCCTAAGTTGCCTTGCATTGCTCCTGCCCAGTTTTTTCAAATCTGTACTGAATCTTGGTTGAGCAGCTTAGGACTTATGCATAATTTTGTCCCAAGCTTGCTTGCCAACATGGATATGCATGAGTATGCATGAATCTATATGTGTCTTATCTTCTTGCTGACATTGAAATCTACTTTTCTCTTAGAGATATCCATGGCAGACTGAAGTTATACCTTGTTGACAGGCTTCCTTCTTTTTCTTGTATCTTGGAACATATACCTTCCACCCAAAAAAGCTGTTATTTGATCCCAGACCTACACAACTTATCTCAGACTTCCACTATTCAAAATCTGCCTATGTTATTTTAGAGATGTTAATGAACTTTTTTATATGTGACACATTACCTTGCCAACATCTAAAAATTTCCCTCCAGTTGACAAAAAAGTATCAGTTCCTAAAGTAAGCCAATGTTAGGGAAGATGAATGGAACCAATCAAGCAATACATAATGTAAATGACAGATATCCTTTTTGTCCATGTTAGCCCCAAGCCCTTAGCATCTTTGTGTTAGAATGTGTTTACCTTGAAGTTCCAAAATTGCCTTGAATATCATCATGCGACAATAGAAGATAAGGAGAATGTGAAGATGAAGTGTAATGCAGGAAGTGCCCAGGTGCTTGGGTGAGATGCACGTACACGCAATGAAACATAAAAATAAAAAGAAAGGGCATGTGGTTACCATGCCTCAAACCTCATGAATTTTTAATGTTATTTAGGATCGTAAGTAACACAAGTATTATTTTTTTCTTTTCTTTTCTGTTTTTTTTTTTGGTAATCGTAGTTCTCCTTCTGTCAAAGCTCATCCTTCATAGCACAGAGTTGACAAAAGAGAAATTGGCTTGTGAAACCTCCATCTTATCATTTATGGGAAGACCACATCTTGTTTCAAATGCATGAGTCCATCATTTCCATATGCTAAAGAACTCCATCAAAATATTCACTCCACTCAAAAAGACTTATTGGGTAATAGAAACATCAGCTATCTTGCTAGTATTTGGAAGCCACCTAGGCTAGAAAATTACTTGACATCAAATCCGTGAACGTAAAATGATGACAAGCATTAATCCACAGCCCAAATTAAACTTCTTGATACTCTGCATAACAAAATTACTTGACTGAATATACTTCAATTCTTTTTTTTTTTTTTTTGAAATTAAATTCATGAACATAAAATTAGCACTTACCATGTTAGAATCCTTGAAGGCCTCCATCAATTTCTGTTTTAAACAACTCTAAAGTAAAGGGTACTGTTAATCTTGCTTCTCTAAGTACTTTGTTGTATCTTAATTCATTTACCTCTACTGAACCAAAAGGTCTGTCTCCACTTTGTATGTCATTACTGAAACTAGAGAAATCAAAAACATCTAGTGTGTGCCTCATTGTCTTTTTAAAATGCAAGATTTTGTAGAATGAGAAACCTAATGTGAATTTTCCATGCGATCCAAATTTAATTTTCTTAGAGTTTTTAATTGTTAAACTTTTTTCTGATTGTCTTGAAAATGGTTTATTCCTCTACATTTGTTGCAAATGTTTAAATTTTGCAGTCTTGTCTCTTCGTAATCTTTTCTTTTCTTTTGGAAGTCATCTTCCATTTTCTTCAGTCTTTAAGTAAATGACTCAGTCTGTTGCCCTAATTATTGCAATTTGCCAAAAGTTGCAAGCTCCTTGGAGAAGGTTTCCTTTCTACTGTTATTTTTTGGCATTTCATCTTGTCTGTACCATGATACTGAGTTCAAGTGCTCTGGGCATAAAGTCCATTTCCTGTGAAAAAAACGTAATTACATTTTCCTCTTCATTATTGCTATTTGCTCACACCATCAGACTGTATCTTCCTCTTCTAGTTTGAAGGATTTGCTCACTAACAAGTTTTTTTTTGACTAAATTGTGATATGCTGATTAACCTTTTCACTGGCTGGTGTCCCCAATAAATGCCCCTGCCAAGTAACAAACAGAATTTCAGTCCTATGCAGTTGATTGGATTTTTTATCCACTTATATTATTGGAAGTAATTGGGATATTCATTTCTTATGCAGGTGATGGAGAAGTTGATCTCGATGAGTTTACCAGAATGATGAAAAGGACGGGTTATGGTCATTAAGTATCCAAATTTATCTTGCTGCTAAAGTCTGTGTATTCTTTATGATGCGAGTGACTAAAACAGCCTTAAACTAAGATCATGATGTAGCTTAAATCTACCAATCTGTCAAATGAGATGGATTTCTGGGTACAACCATATTTGACTCGCCTATATCAGCATCGTGTTGATTCTGTTGTTTTATTCAGTGATTGTTGCTGTGTTCTAGCGTGTCTAACTTGCGATTGTGCTAATTGGTGGTCGCGTACTGTTCGAAAAAAATGGCTATATTTTGGGTGTTGAATGGATAAATTGCCCACCATGTTGTTTTTACCAATGATTGATTATTCACTGATCGGAGAACCAGCTACATAACTGGTGAGGCACTGTACGGCTTGAAATGGACTCTGCAGAAATTAGCGTTACATGTAGACAGTGGAGAGAATCATCCCATATTGTGGTGGCATCTTCATGGTTTTAAAATCTGTGGCATTTTACAGTGACGTTTTGGATGTTGTAGCGTGATGGGCTTGATTGGTAGTGAGAAGCTGGTATTTTTCTCTAGTTATTGAATGATTAAGATCATGTGAGACTTCCGTCTTTTACTTTTTTAATAAATTAATGACAACTCAGCATTGTTTATATCCTATGACATGTATTATTAGTTTACTTAAATTATACTTATTTATCTTTTTTTTAAGAAGCAGAATAAATATGACATTAGTTTATATTTAAAAAATGATTTACCCGATCTACTGCAATCTTTTTTTAGAATTGTACTTTTTGCATTATTGATTAATGGAATTATGACCGTACATCGAATATTACTCAGGTAAATCACAAGCATCCCTTAACAAAATGAAAGCAGAGTACATGATAAAGAACAACGTAAAAATACAGGTTCTTATAAAAACATCGTCGCTTCCGTATGAAAATCCAAGACGCTGTCAAGCCACCTCATGAAACCAATGAACCTCTGACAGCCGCTGCAAATTCTTCTAATATTCAAATCAAGAAGTAACTAATTCCAAAAAAGAAACCATAAATTTTATCACTGACATAACAAGCCAAATCCCAGGGTAAATCCGCTTGACAACTTTGCTACTGGACTGCAGTGATGATACGAAACTATTAATCAAGTGCAGTGATAATACGAAACTATTAGTCAAGTGCAATAAACTCATCTTGGGGAGTCAGTTCATTAATAATAGATTGTACCTAACTTCCTTTAGTCCCAAGTAACAACCATGTCAGAGAACATGAACGTTCATAAATTAGCTCAAATTGTTATGCATAAAACAAAGGGATTCTATAAGCCATTCCAAGCATGGAAATCCCCTACCATTATGTCAAATTCTGAACTGAGATGGAACACCCACATCCTAATTTCTTACAAATAAATAAGCATCCTTCTCAGGTTTCTAGCTGCAGCAGAAGATAATATTATATATTAAAAAAATAGGTTGCACAAAATTGTCTTTATCTGATTGAAGGGGATGGGAAAGAAAATTGGAATGAGGACTCCAGGCACCTGTCACCAATATCATAAAAAAAGTCATGAAACTTCAGACTGGATTACTTACAACGGTCCAAAGCTCCACACCTTTTTGCAACCCGAAAAATGATAGCTATTGTAGAAAGACCAAGCAGCTCTCGTACAATAATATCAAAGCCAGGGTGCACAGACTGAAAAGCCTAATCTCACCCACATATTTATGCTTACCTATTAGAGGCAAATAACATGTATAATGACATACTGAAACGTGCCCCTTCTCACATATCACTCTGCAGTTCTCAAAACGTTCAGAAAAGGCAAAAAAACTACCATTTATAAGAACATCAGTAAATAAAAGAAGCATCTACCAGAACAGGCAGGTGGATAAAGTTATATTCCCTGGTTGCTCACAGAAACGTCAGCTAACTTGGAGACAAGCAATCCTAATCAGAACAAATCACACATCATCTACCCTGGGTTTGTAGGGCCACTTGATGGCTTAGCCACATATATCTGCTTCATCTTGGCAGAGCCAAAATTCTTGTCTGCACCCAAACCCCGATTTCTTCCCTGGAATCCAGTCCTACGGTGCCACTCGGCCACAGAGCCTATCTTCTGAGAAACCCCACTTTGCTGATCAGCAAATCCAATTTGAGGATGGTGCTGCTGACCTGATAATGTTGGCTGCTGAGTCTTAGAAGGGCCTGAAGTCCGGCTGCTAGTGTTAATACCAGTTTCCCCAACACCGCTACTCTCACTGCCACTGCTAACACTAGTTCTTGCTGAGGTCTTGGTCGCGTTTGACACTTTGCTACTGTTGCCACTTGCAGGGCTGTATGAAGACCTAATGGCTTGGACATTGGAAGAACTGGAAACTGGTTGTTCCACCAGACCCAGCTCGCATGAGAATTCTAAGTCGGTGGAGCTTTGAACCGGCATGTTCCTACTTCCATCATCAAGCATTGATGAGCGAGTCTCATGGAACTTGTTGTTTCCAATAGATGCCTCCACTAGCAAACTATGGTTATACTGCAAAGGCATCCCGCCCTCTACATGATGCTGCTGTAGGGGCATGGACAGTGGGACAGAGTGGAGTGGTGGAGCAGGTACATGAGACCAGCGAGCTTGCACTGGTATGTCAGCAGATGACTGGAAAGACACCATGTTTAATTCAGAGTCAAATTCGCGCAACCTAAAAAATAAATAACAGAGAATACACCACACAGATAAAAGAGAAAAATTAAGAAAAAAAAATTAAGACAAATAAATTCATCAGCATTATTAAACTGGCAGTATCCAGATATCTAAAAAAATGACAGCGTTATGATTTTACTCCTTGACATCACTAGCATATGTAGCATGTTTTCTTCCTTAACCCTGCATTAAAGAATGATAAATAAATAAATAATACTTTGAAAGATGCTCCACATCCCATCTAGACTGTTTTGTGAGTTTGTGCATGTGGTTAGGGAGTACATATATGAAACAGATACAAGTGTCATTAATCTTTTAACCCTCAATTCAGACCCCTTAACCCACACACCAACACTCATATCACTAATCCTCATTCCATTCATCTTGAGTTGATTTTGTAGTACAGTTTCTTCGAATAAAATTAATGGAGGTTCATCTTCTCCATCATTCTAAGCATTCTCAAATCCCTTCTTAGCACTTCAACTCTCAAATCCCTTCTCAGCACTTCAACCCAAGACTTCCTCGATCTCTACCTTCTTTGCTCAGACCTAATTGAGTTACTAACCCACATCAATGCATCAATGACAATGATCTCAACACATTCCACCACCGAGCAGTTCTACCTTAAAAAAATTCATGATATGGAACATGGATGCTTCCACCATCTTTCTACAATTCACTTGATAGCAAATACCTAGCCAAAAATGTTTTGCATCCCTTTCAAGTTTGTAATAGCTACAAGCTTTTTTCTTTAGAAAACGTACCTGAAATGGTGTAATGTCAAACATGGTCAAAGGAGAAGCCATTGGCATAATAGGTGATCCTGGACCCAGATGCTGAATGGGAGTATGCATGCTGTGCGAGTTGCACTGACCAGAAACAACATTTAGATTATTCAGGTTACCCTCAGCATCACCAACTGCGGAAGATGCTGGGTTGTGCTTCCAGTCGGGTTGTTTTCCAGCAGGAATATAAGTAGTACCCATAAAACTTAGGCCTACTTGCCCAAACTGTCCAACCGGAGCAAAATGGTTATACACAACCATATGAGGAGGGCCTTGAACACCAGGTATTCCTCCAGGACTGATGAAAGGACCAGTAAACCCTGCTGGAGGACCATAAAAAGAATCCACGCCAGAAGGGCATTGTGGCCAAGCCCCAATTGGACCAGAACCCAAAGCAGTACTCCTTTGTGATTGTCCCTGGGTGCCACCTGACTCATCATGGGGCCCAAAGGCAAAAATACGACCCCCTAACATTGGGTTCATCTCAAAGCAAGGGAAATGAGAAGGCGGTGCTCCAGGGAAATGTGAAAGCATTGGCCCAGAACTTTGTGGGCTGGGCAAAGAAGGCCACAGTGAGAGTGACAGAGTATCAACAGAAAGATCTGCTGGCAAAGCAACAGTCAAGGACTCTTCACCAGCTGATTGAACAGTTACTTCTCTGCTGGTTGTCACACCTGTTGCAATGTTTAACACTTAAATCATTATTGTGCAAGAGTATTGATACTAAAGCATATAATGTACAATTTTGGATCGAGAAGTAAACAGATTCTTTTATCACCTCTGGTAGTTAACCCAGTAACATCTGCACAACTGAAGTTTTTGGAGTCTGAAGCAGAAGCTGAGCATGCACCTATCTCAGGTCCAATCATCTCATCATTGCTAATAGCAGCTACAGCAACTGCAGAAGCAGCTGCTTCAGCTTCAGCCTCTGGATCTTCTAAATTAGGACAAGGTTCATCAGGTTGCTTCTCTTCATCAAAGAACATGTTGCAATCATTGTTAGCTGCAGACAAGTTACGATCAATTTTCACATCCAACCTACATGAACCTGGAGGCCCGAAGCCATTAGAGATAGTTCTGCTAACAGGCGGTAGAATGGTTGGAGATGTAACAGCTCCTGAATCCAGTGAAAATATGCTTTGAAAGTCAAACAGCATGGCCAACAAAATCACATAAAAGTGAAAATTTAAAGCAGAAGATGATCTACCAAATTGAATTTTCTCCCCTGCAAGGAGGGAGTTAATGGGACTTGGCGATGAACACACAGGTTTTTCTGAAGTCATGACAGATGCTATGGATTTATGGGGCTCTAGAACCATGCTAGAAGCAACATGTGAATCTAATTGTGTTGGCTTCATAGCTTCATCTAGTTGAGTCTGGGTTAAGGAAACTACCTGAAAAAAGTTGATATCAATAGATTAAAGATTTGCATGACAACAAAAATCATAAGACATCAAAGCATCAGCATAAACCATGTCAAAATTTAATAATGCTAACATCTGAAAGTAAAATCAATTTGAATATGATAAATGTGAAAATCGGCTAGCCCAAACACCTACCCAGGCATAATTTTGTATGGTTTTGGGACAGATTTTCATGACTGGCACTGTTGAAAATTTTTGTATCTGTTTTGGCATCCCTAAATAAAAGACGGAAAATAAATGCTTTTCTTCTATATGGTCATCTCTTAAAGCTTATCTCATGACAGACCAATTCCATCCAACCAGATCAATAGGATAAAGTTTTTAAACAAGCTTCAATTAATAATGGCTAAAGGCAACAAAATGTCAAAAATCTGTGTTATGCATCAGTTAGCAGGATAAACAATGCTCTCATTGCAGTCAGCAGACTGCAATTACTGTTTCTACCCTAGAAAAAATCACTTTTAACCAAATGCAGATAGTGAAACTTGAATCCGTTAAATATATGCCATATTCACATGTGATATTTAACAGACAAGCAAACATTTAGTTGTGCATAATCATTAACGCAGACAAATACTAAAAATGGATGACTTGTGGCTTCCCAACGATAGTACGGAGAAATCATTCAAATCATGCAACAGTGCAGAGACAATGTCCTATTCAAACCTGATGAGTTAGATTGGAAGGAACTTCAGCCCATCATGTTTGAGAAAAAAAGACTAAACATGCTTCAGGTGAACTAATACATGATCCATAAAATTGTGATGTTTCACATGCATATATAGGGTGAGCAACTAAAAAAGCTTTGATGATGTCCATCATAGGATTGACTCCAGCAACTAAAAAAAGCTTTGATGATGGTTTTGGCTAGATGATGTCCATCATAGGATTGACTCCAGCAGAAGCTTTGTCTTTTTAAGGATCACGCATGGCCTCCTAGTCAACTTTGTACTTGATCCAATTCAATGGGAGATTCTTGCCAAGGTCCAGAAAACTGATCCCGAGGATTGTACCAGTACATTACTGATTTGAACAGTACAATTAGTGCAATATGTACACATCCTGTACCAAGGCAAGGCACAAATACTATTTCCCACTCTCAGCCAAAGTAGTGCTCAAAACCAAGCAATACATGTCGACGTTGGGTGGTATAGAATAGTTCCGCTTGGTCAGTATGACACAGCCGATATGAGTTGATAGGTGTCAGTATGACAGACCTTTGATTTTTGCTATGAAAAAACAATTTCAAGGATTGGGTAGAACAAGAAAAAGTATAACAAAGTTCCACAAAGATCCAGCCAAACCATATACTCACCAATAACTACATTAAAAACAATAATAGAAATCAACATAAGAATATAGGCAGAAATAGTCTCACCTCAAATATCTTTCACAAGCAGTATTGTTCACATACTTCACAACTATATTATCAAAAGCAATTAAACTATTTAAGTCCGGCAAACTCACTATACATCAGCAGACAAATGTGCTTTGGCAAAATTTAGTAGGTCAAAGTTGGTTGATAATATGCCCTCTAAGCTAGATGATTAGAACCTTGATACCCATATGAATTGAAATACCAATGGGAGAGAGATCTTTTTTTTTTTCTGAAGCAGCATAATAAATGAGCCTTGCTTGTCAAATGGATTTGGGGATTTGTTACACAACTAGAGCCTGTTCAATGATGAAGGCAAAATGCAATGAAGGCCCAAAACTCATTCGTTAAGGATAGGGTATCCAGATGAGAAGCATTAATTGAGGCAATTTTGACTTTGCCCTTGCACAATATTCTAGCTATGCCTTAGTTGAGGGCAAAATAGTAATCACCCTAATAAAATACTTACCAACATAATGTTTCGAATAGTAACAAGTGTTGTCATTATCAAACATGGTGAATAAGGCATCATAAGCAGCTGCATATGCGTATGCAGTTCCATGACCGCACCACATTTCCTATATGCAGCTTGCATATGTGATGGGGCTGCATATGGGCAGGAGATCCATTTAGCATCATGTAGGTACATATGTAGTCTGCTTATTGTTACACAAATCATACATGCAACTTTTTGTTATTGTACAGCCACATATGTAGCCCCACTCTTTTGCAGGACTGTGAACTGAACAAGTTAAGGTTGATGGTTGGATCGGATATGGGTTTGACCACATGCATGTATATTAAAAATATTAACATGTTAATTAACTATTTGCTAACAGGAATTGGTACCAAGTAGTAAGCACTAATCATTAAATATTATTGCTAATTAGTATTGCTATTATTTATCAAAAATATTGCTATTAATATAATTATATGCAATATATTTTATTTATGTTAAAATATATGCAAAAGAAGCTTGTCTTACAGGCAGAATTCATTCATCAGAATGTAAATCCACAGCACTTTTTAAACAAGATCATTCATCTCATAACTGCACCCAAAATGTCCTCAGATGTTTCCTACATTTCTTGACCATGTTTGGTATTCTAGTCAATTAGAGAGAGCAATACAACAGAACAGAACACAGATTTGATCATCTGTATTCTCCATCTAAAAGACTGAACAAGAACAACTACCAGTGTTGGTATAGATGTAGTAAGTGTAAATTTTCACACGGTTGCCACATTCATGTAAAAATATGCACATTACAGAACCACAATGCAAGAGTGGAATACTATCAGACAGAAATAACATCAATACAGACTGGACGAGACATAGGCAAACAATCCGTAACAATGTCTGTGCCCTTAATATATTTGCCGAATGTTGTGGGTGATGGGTGATGGTAATGACATCTCCTATGATTAATGTATAAGATCAACTAATTGTACTTTTCCTGGCTGTTTCTCATGCAGCATTGCTAATGCCATATCATGCATCAGATAGGACACCTTGTACACTGATGCAGAATATGAAAGTCTCAAAACCTTCTAAAGTCATGCACATAAATGCTACAAAACACTATTAACATTTGAGCATGACCCTGTCATTGAAATATCATGCAACACCAACACTCTAGTTTTGCACCCCGACAGCATATCCATATCTTTCAATCCCTCTCAATTCTCCATATCCAAACAAAGCCAGATATCCACCTTAACAGTGGTTTAACTTAATCCAGTTTGAGACAGGATCAGAAGAATATCTGCTGCCATGAGGTCACATTATCAAACCTAACTATCCATTAAGCAAGAAATGATCTAATCAGAAGCCAAATTCCACATCAATCAGAAAACAATTTAGCAAAGCACTGTATCATATAAAGTCCCAAATGTCATTACTACATAACTATTTCCACAAATCCATAACTAAGTGGTTGCAGTTGGCAGCACATAAAGGGAGACTGATCAAACTGAATATGCAATGAATATGTTACAAACGTTTTTTGCTGTAATCTATAACATACAAAATTTATCTTGGATATTTGGATTAGCTTGCATGCCTCTGCTCTTTTTTGATGAGGGGTTGCAAACTCTTAATCACCACTTTTTATAGCCAACCATTCAGATAAAAATTTTTCCATCAATATTTTCTTCCAAGTTCCATACAAGTTATACAATATCTTGGCTCCTGTTTTCCAAGTGCTAACCCTTTCAGTACAGGGCAAATCTGGGGTTTAACTATCAAAAGCAAGTATATTCAGAAACTGTATATAATGAGGATAAACTGATAGGAAGCAACTGACACAAATGCAGACATCCTCACGAAAGCTAGACAGTAATTACAATTTATGCCATCAAATCAACCCAGTAGACAAGAAAATTTACAATTGTGTTCCTAATGAATGCAACATGATATAACAAATGAAATCACTCAAGCAGGACATAAAAACTTTGGTCATGGGAACAATGTCTACATCTGCCCAGGCACAACTCCAGATACTGTTGGATATACAAGCACTGTTGTTACCACACCTTCTCTGGACATATGCACAAAGGTGCTAAGATACTGTTGGATATACAAGCACTGTTGCTACCACAACTTCTCCGGACATATGCACAAAGATGCTAAGATACTGTTGGATATACAAGCACTGTTGCTACCACACCTACTCTGGACAAAGATGCTAAATAAATGTTTGCAACTGATAGTGCAAATCTAGAGGATTCACTCAAACTAAATATGGATTTTATTTATTTCTTTATTTATTATTATTATTATTATTATTATTATTATTATTTATTATTTTTACTTTTTATATATTTTATTATTTTTTTTTTTTTTTTTTGGGGGGGGGATTAGAATAATTTGACAGCATTAGCAATAATACAGAAAGTTAAAGTCTCGTCTCAACCCATATATTTGGGTTTGTTCTGTGAACCTCTTGGACATTATGCCTATTAATAGTCAATACTATAGACAATTTCCTTCTCACAATCTCCATTCCACTCCTTCCTAATTCCTAAACCTTTAGAAAAAGGACAAGATATTGTACTAATTGAGATTCAACTTTTGAGAAATCCGCAGGAAATGCGTCTAATGATGATATGGTGACAAACCATCACAGACAGTAGACATGTTCAACAAAGATTCAAGGAATCACTTATATTTCCAACTTTCAGGTCATGAAAGCAAAACTAGTTAGAACATGAAATTATTATCATTAAACATTAATGGTGCAAAATATTTATCCTTTTGTTTAATGCACAGTTTCTATGTTTGCCAATCTACAATTCCAATCAAAGTTCACCATATCGAGAACCGGTACCATTTTGGTATTAGATCAATACGGTTTGGTATGGGCATACCTTAATGAACTGACAAGTCAACCCGTGCCGAATCAATGACATATCAATTAGATAAACTGGAAGGGCCTAACCCATGAACTGCCCCATAATGAGCCAAATTGGGTGGTTCGGCATAGTTTGAGGTCAATATAAGGTTTGGTACAGAATAGTCCTAGGCTATATAAGGCGGTACTAGCCCTACACCATTTCAAAATGATGAATCATATCAATCCACACTGGTACGGTTTGGTACACTCCATACTGGATGGTTCGGTAGGGTTCAGCATATCTTGGTTCCAACCATCTTTAAAGTTGCAAATAAATTTAATATGCCACACAAGCATATGATATCAACATCACAGTTAAAGTAAATCTGCTCATACTAAATATGGTGCAATCATATTTGCAGATGTCTCACTACTAACAACATAGAAATCTTATCCAGTACTATACGGGTTCAAATTAAGAAACATCCTACTCCAACTATTCCTATTCAGAGATAACTCAGCAGATGCAGGTTTATCTCTCATTCGTTCCCACGAATTCCATTCAAATCAGTCACCCATATTTTAACTATCAAGATGAGTATATTAAAGACTATACAGAAATAGAATTTAATGAGGACAAGAAGTGGAAACCAAATGAGATGGGATGGCCAAGTACATCTAAAATTTGAAGGAGCCAGGTAAGATGTCGCACCCAACTTCAAGAAGATCAATCAGAAAGATGAAATGACAAGGGAAAAGCCGTGTTCAAAGGCCAAGGAGCATAAAAGATCTAACAAGGGAAGATAAATAATGAAGTTAAATTTTGGGAAGAAGGATCAAAAACTGTAGGATTTGCACCATTGATGGTAAAAAGATGTCCATAACCCAGTGGGATTGCATAGTCAAGCACAACAAGAACCTCTTGAGTGTTAATATATGATTGGATAAAGCAAGATGTAGAAACATTTAAGTGCAAAAAAAAAGAAGGCAAAGTCTAACAAAAGATGATAGAAGGTGCCTCATACACGGTCTTATGCTTGACAGTGAAAAAAATGGTGTTTTAAACAAGATTTCAAATAACTAATCTGAAAAGGTAGCAATAACAGAAGTAGCTATATGATTTCATATCCTTAATGGAACAGTAGTAGCAGTGGCAAGTAAGTAAAAACATTAGAAAGATGAAAAACAACAGGAAATTTCAAATAGGCAAGTTACAAAAAATAACAAGCATTCGTTATTTTAAGAAATAGAAGCTCTTGTTATTTTACTGCAATATATATAAAAATCATGTGTGGAATATATATTTCTTTTTTTTTATTTTTTTTAAAAAAAATCTGACTGAACATGGTCATCAAGAAGAATATGCTTCTGTTTCCGTCCATGTATAGAGCCATTGTTACAAAGCAATATACGTGTCTTTAATTGCAAATTAAGCTTTTCCTGATCATGATAGCAACAAGCTTACATAAAACTATTATAAGCAGGTTTCAAACAAGACCATATCAAAAATTTACAACATCATGATAGCTTTTAGAAACCAAACAGAATTTACCTCAAAATTAACACCATCACATGTCAACAATTTCTCATAAGAAGCAATTGTATTAAGTAGTCATCAAAAAAAAGCAGCAAATATAGGATGGATATACAAGAAAGAGAAATGGTAAACACCTACTCACAAAAGCAGAAAACACAAATTTACTTGTAAACCTCACAACGTTACCTGCTGATTTAAGTTGGCACTGTCCCAGGAAGCCAGATGCAATGAAGCTTTGTCTGGAGTTACATTCTTGCTATCAAATAGCAAGCCTGGAACAAGTTTTGCTCCAGCACTAGATATGACAGGGACAGGGACTGTCTGATTGGACCTGTGAAAGACTATGTGAATAAAGGCCTAACATGCATAAGTGAAAGCATATATTATCCACGTAATGAGGCCATACTTCAAATTGTTGGGCCTTTTTTCAGAATCAGCATTCACTGAAGGAGTGCCAATAGGTGGAAGAGTCTGAGATGTTGTGCTGGCTGTGAATACAAGTGATGGCTCGACACTAGCAAATCCCCTTCCCTCTCTGACAACAGGGTCAGACCTAACACTGTTTGAAGCATCTCCGCCTAAAGAGGTCAATCCTTTATTTGAGCTGGACGCCGCAGCACTACTTTGAGTAAGGGTACGTTGTTTGCGAGACACCTGCTATTAGATCATGCAAGAGAAAGCAACATAAAGCATAATTTTTAGCAGCAACTGAAGGATAACAGTGAGATGAATTCGTGAATGTAAGCAAAATTTAGAATCTAATGTTACCTTCTGTACCCTAGGCCTGGACTTGATTTCTTTTTCCCTCTGTTCTCGCCGGTCATTCAACATTTGCCTCTTGGACCTTACCTCAATAAAGTTATCCTCATCGCTAGGAGCTTCAATGCCTGGCTGCTTGAAACACGGACAACTCCACTCTGCAGAGGAGCATCGACATCCTCCTCGGAACTCCCATTCATCTTCAAAGTTCCTTTTTCCCCATGAGACTTGTCAGCAGAAGCTATACTCTTTGATGCAGATTCTTTTCCAGTGGCCTTATCTGTCTTGCTCTCAGAACTCACAACTTGTGAACTGGAAGCACCTGAGTTTAAGCTATCTGGTTCCTTTGTCATCCTGCTTGACCTATTGGACATGACATCTTTCTTACCTGCATTCCTTACAGAAATCCCTGAGGCCCTCCCATTAAGATATGGCCTCTCATCCTGCCTGGCATGGTAAAATGACTCCGTGCCTTGTGTTTGCTTCCTCTCAAAATTCTCCTTAACTCTAAACTCAGTTCTCCTGTTGTTCCTCCGAGTCCTCCTCTGAATGCCACCTGAATCAGTGTGTGAAGTTTCTGCACCTGAAAATGATAATTTCGAACCAGCATTCTTCACGGTGTAGGCAAATCTCCTTCCTCTGCCACCTGATACATTCCCGGAGCTTTTGACACTACAGAAGATAACCTCAAAGTGTGTAGTTCGGTATTTAGCTGATTTTGAGATTCTCTTTCAGCTACCAGTCTATAATTCTTCTTTGAAGCGCCATCTTGATTACTATAATGGTCAATTAGGGAAGCTGATTCACTTGTAGCTTTCTTACCACCATAGGAAGATCTGTCTGTCTGATTCAGATGTGCTAGAACTCCCTTCTTTGGAGAATCTGACAGAGCATTCTGCTGCTCAAAATTTAAAGTTCCTGGAGAAGTATCATGAATCTTTTGTGCAAGACTAGGCTGGTTATCTGCAGCAGGCATTCCATCCCCTAAGTTGCTCTGGGAAGAGTTCTGAGGTGCTTCATTGAGTAGACAGCCTGAAGGATTCTGGTTCAAAGAATACGAAGCTGGAGCAGGAGGCTGAACAAAGGACATAGTCTGAGGACCTAGAGGTAAAACACTTTGAGAAATAGGTGGCGTATACCTCAGCTGGCCAAACTGCAATAGTGGAGACTGTGAAGGGTGCATCGGAGTTAGAGAAGGGCCAACCTGAGTATGTAGATGGATTGGCATCTGAATAGAACCAATTTGAATGGCTGGCAAAGGAGATGGTATCAACGAAGGACCAGAAAATAAACCAAACTGAAGTTTAACGGGTACTTCACCCTGAGTAGCAACAGTAGATGCTGAGGGCAAGACTGATGGAACTACGGACGTAGATGGCATCAGCAAGTTTAAAGCAGGTGCCACCGGATTTTGAGCCGGCATTCCGGAGCTACTAGGTGCCTCGACATTCTCATGAGGATAACCGGTGGATACTACTGGATCAAGAACTAAATCTTGCAATGCCTTCTGAGTTTCATTTATGATTTTGACGGAGTGCTTGCAGACCCCCCAAGAAGAGCACCATCTGTTTTTAAACTACCTACACCATTGCTAATCATTTCTTCCATGGAACCCAGGGAATCTACCTGTTCTGTTGCCTTTTCACAGTTCCTAGGAGTAATTTCAAACTCATCATTAGTAGTAATTTTCACTTCAACACCTTCATTGAAACCTAGAATAACCTGGTCCATCTCCCCATCTTTATTCTGCACATCTGATTGCAAATGTTTAAACTCCTGGCCCAAGTCAGGATTTCATCATCACCTTCAGGGACTTCAACTATCTCCTGGTAACCATTATCCTCCTCATCATACTCTTCTTGCTCCAGCATTTCTTCATTGTTTTCAATAGCCCATTCATCATCTTCTCCACGAGAGGCCAAACTTGAAGTTGTCATTGTATTAAGATTACCTGTCTCCAATGCTGATGCAATATGCTCATTGTCGGATGACACAGTCCGTTCCCCATCAGCAGAAGGTGGTAGTGCTGGGGAATCTCCAGAAACATCCATTTCATCATGTGAAGGATGCATGGGCGAATCAGGTGGACTTGAAACAGAAAGAGAGGATTGTGAGTCACATCTTGGGGCATTATTCTCCTCATTATGATCTGAATGGAGAACATTCTCTTCAACTACAACTGTTGTTCCAGGTTCTCTAAGGCTTTCCTGATACACTCTGTCATATCCTGTATGCCTAATTTGTTGTTCATTTCTCCTTCCATGATGGTAGCGTGTTTCACTATCCATAAACGATGACGAGCTAGGGCGTTCTGCAGGAGGTCTATAGGAACTTCTATGCATTGAGGTCATAGATGGAGGTGGCGGCACATGAGGCTGTTTCAAAGAATGACGAAATCTTGTAAAGGAGGACAAACCATCAATCTCAGAACTATGGAACACTCGATCTCCATATGGAGAATGAGGACTTCCATTAGAATTACTAGGTCCCCATCCAATATCACCAAATTTATCATTATCAATAAAATCAGCATCAACATCTGAGTTCCTATTCAGATGATCACCATCTCTGCTACTCCATCATGATGCCCTCTTGCATGGTGGAAATCATCTTGTACCTGTGAATGTTCAGCATTCACTCCTTTGATAGATGGCCTAACAGATGTTATCCCAACAATACCATGAAACTCTTTCTTAGGGAAGCCCCTCTTAGAACCAAACAAATCTCGTCTGTAAATATTTTCTTGATCATGAAAAGAAAGTGATGAGCTATTCCCGCTACTCCATTTTCCCCTATCACTAAATGAAGAATTTCTATCCCTCAAAGAGTAAGGCCTCAAACCTGGATCAGAATATCTGTTTATACTTGAGTAATCAGATGAGACAGAGCTAACCATTCTCTCACCTTCCTCCCAGTCCCCAGCATCTGCAACCCTTGGAACATCTCTCTCCTTCACTGTACCAGGCACCCGCTCACCAGCAGCAACAGAGGGAAGTCGATCATCCTTTGCATTAGCTTCAGCCTGCCTTATTGCAATCCTGGCCTCCAATGCCATGAGCTTCTGTCGTGCAGCCTCTTTCCTTCTTTCCTCCTCCATAAGAATTCTCTGTTTTTCCTCTCTCTCAATCCTTTGCTCCTCTGCTCTTCTTGCAGCCTCCAGCTTCTCTTGCTCTGCCCTCCAAGCAGCCTCCCGTGCCTCTTCTTCAAGCAACCGCCTCCTTTCTTCCTCCTCCCTGGCCAGCCTCCCTCTCTCCTCTTCTTCCTTCCGAGCAAGCTCGAGTGCTCTAGCTTGTTCTTCCATTACACGCTGGCGTTCCTGCTCTTGCATCCTCAGAATCCCCTCCAGCTCTGCTTCAAATGATTCCCTGGCAGGGTCATGGAAATCAGCCTGACTTGGTGCATCTTTCTTCTTCTTAAACATTTTAACATTTACATCTCCGATGCCCCCTGAGAACAGATAGCTGCTGTCAAAACCAACATCATCAACGTATGGCTTTCCACTGTTCCCAGCCAGCCGTTTCTCTCTGCCAAAATTCAGTATTGGATCATTAAAAGAAAGCCCTTTACTCCCAGAAGAGAATGGGCTCTTAGAAATCAGGTTATTCTGAAATGAATTTCCTCTGTTCCGGTTGCCTGGAAAATCACCCTCCCGGAGGCGACTATTCTGCTCCGCACCCTTCCCACTGAAAGCTTCTGCTGTAACTCTGCCAATTTGAGTGTTTATTCCTGAGCCCAGATCCTTCCTAGTATACCAAGAATCCTGAGTCCCACCATCTCTGAAAGGCACTTGGCCATTATTAGTCTCTCTATTCATTTCTCTACTTGCACTGAAAGGCCTCACGTCAGCTCTATCTCTATCACCTCCCAATTCTCGGCCACCCAGCCTATCTCTCGGCTGCAGTGGTGCCCTCCAAGAGCCAACATTCCGACCTTCTTTATTATAAACCATCATGCTTCCGGGACTGTTCCCTCTGAAAAACTCCCTTGATGAAGCACCACCAGCTTCATTATCGCGCAGCCCCCTGCCATCATGCAGTTCATGGACGGGTTCAAACCTTGAGTTCCCGCGATCCCGGTCTCTTTCGGGAATGCTGAGGCCAGTGTCACGCTCATCATCAGCCCAATCGGATGTGTGCTGAAGCCGGACAAGCGGGAACACCCCGGGCAGGTACCCATCCTGCTTCCGGGACTGTTCCGAAGCACCGGACGGCCGGCTCGAACCCCATCACCATCCGACACAGTATTGGTACTGGCACGAGAGGATCTCATCTGGGGGCGCATTCGAAAGATACCCGTGACTCGAATCTCTCCGTCCGTCCCTCCGAGCGTTCCTCGCCCATTTGCTTCTGCCTCAGCTTCTGATTCAAGGCCTCCTTCTGTTTCGGAACCGACATGGCAGTGGCGTGCAGAGAAGGGAAGTCCTCGCCTCTCAAGATCACAGCTCTCTCAGAAATACCTTCAGCCGGAGAGACCGGTACCGGCTGCTCGATAGTCCGGGCACCGGGAGGCATGTAGGGGCTGCCGGCCCGCTGATCCCCAGTCATTACCGATCTGCCAGACTGAGCCTGACCGCCGGCGCCGACTTCGTTGTCTTGGAAAGCCGGCGGGAGGACCGGCTTGCTCCACCCCATCGTGGAAGGGCCCGACCCAGATCTGAGCCCGGAACTCCCATGGCCGGCGGAGGTCCCGGAGGAGGACAGCTCGAAACGCTCGTGCTCTTTCCTCAGGGAGGGAAGGTTCAGGGGGGGCGGAACGGCGAGCCTCGGCGTGGTCTTCTGCCCCGCGGAAGCGGAGCTCCGGGGCCGGGAAAGGACCACCATCCCACCGCCGCCGGAGCGATGGCGGCCATGGCCGCCGCCTGCGGAGGAGGAGGGCTGACCGTAGGACTTATTGAGATTGACAGAGACAAATTTGCTCGGTTGGTTCATCGCTGGAGGAGTTTCCGGCCGGCGCCGAGCTCCCAAACCGCATGAAGAAACCCTAACCCCAGGACCGATCGATCGCCGGAGCGCGCTCTTGCTCTAGGTTTAGGGTTTTCAACGTCGCGATCGGGGGACGAGGGACGTGGTGGTGAGGAAGCGGGGTGAGGTTGAGGCGATTACCTCTCGGCGGGGGAGCGCTTCGCTGTGGCGGTGGGCGGCGGGTGAGCGGGTGCGCGGATGAGCGGAAAACGGAATGCTCCAACGCCAGTGAGGGAAGGCTCCTCCGTGAGAGAGAGAGAGAGAGAGAGAGAGGAGGGGAGGAGTTGGGAAACGACGCGACGCGATGGTAACGATAGTCTTTTTTTTTTTTTACCGTCTCCTGCGGCAACGATGAAATCCAAAGTCCAGACGATTTGATTAGGTGGGAGAGCAGGCAACGGCAATGCTGAACGCTGCATTCACGTGGTCTTTCGCATCGTAATAACTATTTTGAAATCGGATCGATATTAAAAAATAAATAATAAATACGACCTGTACTTATGATTGTACGAATGGAATAGTTTAGTTGAGACGACACCTTAACTTGGCATGTACGTATGTGATGGCTCAGGTGACGAGATCATATTCATCTCACGGGTGTTGTTACCGGTTAAATTTGTTATATGATCAGGATCGGCAATAAACAGCGTATTTAAGAAACCACTCGTGTTTTGAAAAAACTGGCTTGCATTTAAAACTTAAAAATAATGAATAATTAGTATATCTGTTTACCATATAAAATTAATTATAGTAGAGGCTGGGAAAGATAAAACGGGAACGATAACGTTAATAACAATAACAGCGCATCAGTGAGAGTTTCCTGTGGGTAGCAACTTGAATTTATTTTGACCATGAAGCATTCAAGAGCAGTATTATGAGTCTTTAATTTTCATTAACTGAGATGGTACTTTTACCTGAAGCCCTTAATAACGGTGCGTCTTAGTTTGATTGAGCTAGTTAAACATCCGGTAATGTGGCGAAATCGAATACTAACGTGAAGGGAAAAAAAAAAAAATCTTTATAATAACTACTTGATTCTAACTTGGTTAAAGCCCTCTTTATTTGACATATATCTATTTGAAAAAGATTTAGATCATTTGTTCAAACAGTACTTCTTCGTGGCTAGCACTTTCTCTGATATTAGGATTACTAAAAGTCGTCCAATACAAGAATCTAGCTCAAAATATAACTTCTCTAAACATCTTTCTTTCTTTTTTGTTTTTTTGAGTCTTGGATAGCTCATTCAAGAACCATAAAACCTTTTGCTTTATCTATTGTTTTAGAGGGTTTCCTTGAAAGAAAACTTTAAAACCTTTAGTGCTATATCTTTTTTTTTAGCATAGAAAGGTGGGTATGTGACTAAAAATGTACTCATTTTACTTGTGAAAATTAATATTATCCGTTGGCATGTGAAGACTTATTTTAAACATCTATAAATTTGTGTCGTTTATGAAAATCAAGAAAAAACTTATTCATATTGCCTAAGAGAATAGATTAAAAAGCAAGCCATGCTCAAACAATATGAGTTATGCTTAGGTCACCTGAGAGAAGTCATAGAGTACATTTGAGGTAGAAGGTAGGTCTATTTAAGGAGCTCAAAAATTATAGCTGATGAACTAAATTAGCCAATCTGCATAGCTATGATTGATAGACTAAATAAGTCAACCTAAAGAGCTATGACTAATTATGATTTAAAATTAATTGGCATAAAGAACTATTGACTAATAATAAATCACTCGACTTGAAGAGCAATAATTGATAAAATAATTAGCTGGCTTAAAGGGCTACAACCGGTGATTTAAATCAATTGACCTAAAGATTCAAGGTTGTCTAACAAAAATCAATCAACCTGAGCCTGTTTTAGCATGATCGAATAAACATTAATTGCATAAGACTAACCTAAGTTTCGAATTTTAGCTTGATTGAATAAAGGTTGATTGTATAAGACCAACCTTAGTTATAATTTCATCTTGACTTAATATAGGATAGTTATATAAGACCGATCTAGGTCCTAACAATGTTAGGTTGTGTAGAATAATGGCGATGCCTAACTTGATCACTTGATTAACATCTACCAAAAAGTCTACTAAAGATAATACAGATCAGTTCTAAGTTCAATTGACATTTATCAACTTGATCACTGAAGGACAAGTTAGTTGAAGGCTTAAAGAGTAACTTAGAAATTAGGTTGGTTAAGAGTAGAGTTTAGCCAAATTAAAAGATACCCTATAAGGCATGTATCCTAGGCACCAACTTGAAAGACAAAGTGATTAAATT
Organism: Calamus simplicifolius; assembly: GCA_900491605.1. Taxonomy (NCBI): domain Eukaryota; kingdom Viridiplantae; phylum Streptophyta; class Magnoliopsida; order Arecales; family Arecaceae; genus Calamus; species Calamus simplicifolius. The sequence goes on along the minus strand of UESW01001422.1, from coordinate 361,248 downwards.
ATCCTCGAAGCTAACCTAGATCAACATAATCCAATTCTTAGAATTAACTTGAAGGAATTAGCAAAATTTTTTATAAACCTAAGGTTGGAATATTAAAAAATAATTATTGTGCTTCTTATCTACACTCTATGTAGAAGGTCGACCTTTCTAACATCACATGAAATCCATTGTGGAATAACTCAAATAGATTTGCTTAGCATATGAAAAGCCAACCTATCAATCTTCAATAGTTGCTCTGAGTTGACTAAGGGTAAGATCGAGGTTGGTGTTTCTTAAACACCACCCTAGAAAAATTCCGACCTAAAGAATTAGTCTTTTCTAAGAGTAAGGTTGGGGCTGACTATTGTTTAAGAATAATTGAACTTGGCTACACCCATTTAAGTTAACTAAACCGACCAACACTAATATCATTAAGCTTGATTGAAGAGCTACACGATGCTCAATTGAGGATGGACTACCTGATAGCTTAGCTAAAGATGAGCTAACTAACAGCTCAATCACTTGATCACGATATCAAAATAAGCCTCGTAATAGCTCGGTCGAAGATGGATTACATGGCAGCTCAATCGAAGATGAGCAAATAACTAGCTCGATTGAAGATAAGCTACCTAATAGCTTAGTTAAAGATAAGCTACCTAATTATTTGACCAAAAATTAGTTATACGATAGCTTTATCATATGAACATTTAAGTTATTTTTTGTGACTTGAGTGCTAACTTCAGCTCAATCCTTCAAAGTAGAGAGCAAATGCTACAATCTAAGTTGGCTAGATAATCCTGTGGCGACACATGACAATATCGGATGCTAATATGAAGAGAAAAAATCTCAGTAGAAGGACTTCTCTTTATAATAGCCGATCAATCCTAACTTGATTAGGACTCTCCTTATTTGGCTTAAATCCACTCCAAAAAGGAATTGGCTTATCTATTTGGGGAATACTCTTTCGTGAATGCTATTTTCTCCAAGATCAAGATTAATAAGAGCCATCTAATACTAGCGTCTGGATCAAAATATAACTCCTCCAAATGTTTATAAAAGCAACCCTAATCTCTTCAGATAAAATAAATCTTTCTCTTCATTTGAGTCCTTGGTAATTTGTTCAAGAGTCCTAGGACCTTTTTCTTGTCTACTTTCGACTAACTTGAGCATTAGAGGATTTTTTGGAGGGAAACTCTAGGGCCTTTATTGCTTCTTATTGTCCAACTGAAAAGATGCTTTATTATATGTGTGATGATCAATCTTATCTATTGGAGTATGAGGAACAATTTTGGACATTAGCAAGCCTCATTGAAAAGGATCATAAAGATTTTATAACAATTATATTGCAATCTTGTTTATGGATTAGTTACAATTAAATAAAAACAATCGCAAACCCTCTCCATTTGATGTCAAAGGATATTAAACTAGTTATGAATATTATCCTATTGGAAAGAAAAATTTCTTAAAAATTGTAGATCTTTTGTTAAGCAAATATCCTCTCTTATGTGTTTGTATACTAGGTCATTATATACTAGATTATTGATATGTGCAGTAATTTATGCCAAGTAAATTCAATTTCTAATAATAAAGTTAAGAGAAAAGTAAATAAAATATATATTACTTGAAAATATAAAATTAAATAGTGCTCTAATGCTAAATAACAACTCTTTTATGTTGAAAGTATTAGCCTAAGGGGTTGACATGGTTTACATCTTTGGCATTTATATCTTATATCAAACAAACAACTATAATTATATATTAGCAAAAGAAGATGTTTTATGTCGTGCTACCTGTATTTTTTTTTTTTACACTCTTTCTAATTGCTTGGGCATTCTTGAACAATATTTTAATGCAAAATATTTATTTCTTTTTTTGTAAATGCTTATATAAACATCATAGATATATTTACGTACATATACATAAATTAATCCATTTATGTGTATAAAATAGTGTTGATTAAATCTTGAGCCAAATTAGGCTCAAGCTAGCTAGGTTAAATACTAATAGATAGGCTCAATTCTTATATCTCGAGGCAGCCTTGCCCAGTTATCAAACCTATATTTTTAGTCAAGCATAACCTAATCTCAAAGAGCCAATCCTAATTAGAATTTTTTGGTACATAAGTATGCAAATTTTGAAATTGAACTGAGTTGGTTATCTGGTCATGATCAACTCCATTATATAAATATATATTATCTTGAGTTAGACTATTTTCTAATTTTTTCAAGTTCAATTTGATTTTGAACTCAAAGTTATCTTCTTGGCCTAGGTCCATCTCATTGGTCCATTTTTGGTGCCTAAACTTGCAACATTTTAAATTGGATTGAGAGGATTGGGTGCGCTACTTGGCCCATAATCAAATCTAGCAATATAACTTAAATTTTATTATAGAGGATATGTTATTAAGGGTTTATTTTGTACAACTTTTGGCATGCTCTAATGATATTATATCGAACAAACCTTAAATGAAGCATTTGGTATGTAATGATCTATCTATAATCATCGGTAATCCATAAGATGTTGATAGAATTATTCCATTTGGTTATATTGGGATGATCCTATATGGTGGTAATTCAAGTTCATCCCCACCTCAAGGATCACCCCTCAAGAGGGTGATCCTATCCCATGCTCAAGGGTTGTAATCCAAGATCATCCCCTTGCAAAATTTAGACCCAAATACTGCTTATTTGTAAAAATATATTATAATAGCAATATTTATATATAATGTGATATATAAAATCAATATATTATATTATTATACTATAATAATATAATGCATTATATTATATTACTATATAATATATATTATATATTATATTAGAAATTAAAATATGGTATTAATATTAAATCATTATATTAGTATTTTTTAATATATCTATAAGATATAATATATGATATTATTATTATATATTATACTATGTTATATTATAATTTATCTATTATAATATAATATAATACAATGTAATATGTCATAGTATATGTATATATTATGACATAATATATTATTAGTTTATATTATATTATATATATATATATTTAATATATTATTATATTATATTATATTATAGTATATAATATGGGTAACTTTGGTATTTAATAGTTAGTAATTTTGAATTCTTATGGCGTATTAAGTGATGTTAAACCATCAGTGATTTAAGATCATTGAAATGATCCCAAAATGATTATCAAATACACTCTAAGAATTAAACATAGTTTTCTTGCCACAAAAGAACGTATCATAAATATAGATATGTTAAATATAAAGTGTTGACAATTTTTTAATCCAACAATCAATTATGCTTTTCTTAAGGCCTAGTTTAAGCTATATATTTCTATTTTGGGTGCTAAAATATTCATGTAGAAGGTGGTTTTAAGTCTATATTTTTATACTTGAATTTTAACTTTATTACTTTTGAGGGTCATATTTTGACTTAAAATTTCTACTAAAGATTAGAGTTCAATTGAGAATCGAATTGGTTAAGTTTCTTTATGGCTCCGGGATGGATTTAATAATTTTATAAAGAATATTTTAGTAGGGAGTGCTTTAGAGATATTTTTTTGGTCTTAGATTTATACATAGAAAGTTTTATATTCTTTGTTCTTGAAAAAAAACATATTTTATTGATGAGGATTATGAAAACTCGACAAACGAACCATGAAACCTAACCTTTTTCTTGCATTGGAAAGGTGATGGAATTTATTGTGCTAGGTTTGTCTTTACAAATCCTTAATACTAAAATTTGTAATTTAAATGACCGTAAGCAAAATATCTTTTCTTAATTTCAAAAGACCAGGGCATCTATTTGTAGGGCATGCAATGCAATTTTTAAAAGCAAAAAAAGCTACAATTGTTTGTATGGTTCATCATTTTGTCTCATTGCCACTTTGTTAAAGAAACATGATAAGAATTCATGTCTAAAGCCTTGTTGGCGCTTGTTTTAACCATCATGCATGCATGAAAATTTTGGTAATAAAAAATGATCAAGAATTAAAAATATTCTAATCGGCAAACTTTGACCTTCCCACCCCTCCTCTCTATTAAATTAAAAAAAAAAGTGAACTTGTTAGAATGTCTCTTGCCAATTGCTTCAAGAGGATTTGAAAAAAAAAAAAAAAATCTCTCATCAGAATTCCACTTTTTCGGTTTCTTATGTGTAAAGCTGAACCTGGTTCAAAATGCTGTTCCCTGTTTTATTTCTCCTTTTCCTTTCAGACCAGGTTCACCTACCGGTTCTCCCAGAGCCCGGTCTAAAATAGGGGGAAAAAGTTAGAAAATTTCACTGCCGGCTGCCGGGACGTGGTGGCCCATCTCATGGGCTACCGACATCCGCTCGCTGTTCGCAACCGTACGGCGGTACGTGAAGCCCTCCCCTTATTATTATACTTCCCATTAGGCTTTTGTTGAAGGCGATGGGCATTTTCCCGTATTCATCCCAGAAAAAGACTTGCTCTCCTGCCCAACGAATGCATATTAATCGTATAAATTAATTATATATATATATATATAATATACAATAAAGCTTATTGAATTATCATACGCATGCTAATTTGCATAAATAATCTATCCGCATGCATAGTATTTACTGTATCAAAAATAATGTAATTAAAATTTTTATTATTTTTATTATTTTTGGTAAAGTAAGACGTTTTTTTTGTCCCATCTGCTACTCTTATGCAAATTTCTTTTTTTTTTTGGTACAAGTGGATGATCACACAAAGTCTAGTGTGAGTCAGTCTAGATAAGTCAGAAAATAAAATCTGATTAAGAATAATAAAGCAGGGGTCACCCTGCTTCCAAGTTCAAATTCCAGAACGGTAAGCCATCGATCTCGCAATCCAGTCAGCCGCAGAGTTAGCTTCCCAATAGACATGACTGATATGAACTCTGTGAGCTTTCTCAAGGGTGACCCGAATGTCATGAAGCAGAGGGTTAAGTGGAGCCGAATCACCATTATCCTGTCGGAGCCATCGTATAACAGTAAGGGAATCCCTCTCAATGAGGAGACTGTGAGCACGAAGGATCCGAATGGCGTAAGAGATACCAGCCCAAGCTGTGTATAGCTTAGCCAGCGGGACCGAACAATCCAAAAGGCTAAGGCCACCAGTAGCCAGCATAGCACCGTCAAATCCACGTATTATGAAAGCTGAGCCAACAAGTCTACCCCGAACACTACTATCAAAGTTGATTTTAACAAATCCTAGGGATGGGGGCTCCCAAGAGAAAAAAATGGTGTGTCAGTTCGCTGCCGAAGCAGCAGAGAGACCCCAGTGGTTAGGACTGTCAAAATCCGAAGCAGAGCGATAGTAAGTGTATTTCATAGATAAGGAGATCGCTTTTCTGGCAGTCATATGCGGAGAAACATGATATCAGTAAAGACAAGAAGGTTTCGCAATATCCAGATATGATAAGCTGTGTAAGTCCAGGTGGCGACTTGCTGCTGGGTGCCCCTTCGAATATCACCCAAAAAAATCACGCACTGAGAAGCTGTACAATCCTGCCCAGTGTGATAACCAATAATTTGCCATATCTGTCTAGTTCTGGGGCATGTGAAGATAGCATGATCAGTAGTTTCGTCCTTCTCACCGCACACAGGGCATGTAGGCTGGATAGACAGCCCCCTTCTAGAGAGCATGGAACAGGATGGAAGGCAGTCCCAAGTAATCTTCCACATGAATAGCTGAATCCTAGGATGGATAGGAAGCCGCCAAATCCATGCCACGTCCATCCTATGCTGAGCCTGTGGCTTATAAATTTTCATAAGATCCCTAACAGAAGCACTGGGAAGACAGGATCTTTTCCAGAGTCTGGTATCAGCTATGTGTCCTGGAATGAGGGGAATGGAGAGGATCCTTCGAGCAAGCTCATTATCAAAGAATCGGAAACCGTGGGGAGGTGCCAGGAGTGATCCTGAGAGATCAAATCACTGATTCTCAAGCTGCTAGGGACATTGTTACTGATAAAAATGGGCCAACAAGACAGAGGAATGTCAGCAATCCATGCATCTTGAACAACATCTACCAACGAGCTATCACCGATCATCCATAATATTCAAAATAGTCAGAGCATGATGACAAACCTCCTTCCAAAGAAAGAATGTCCCTAAGAAGACTGAAAATCTGTAGTGGGTGACCAATTGCCATATTTGGCACACATAAAAGAGCTCCATAAAGAATGTGGTCAAGAAGGAACCGCAAAGCATACCTCGCAATCAGAGCGTCCCTTCTCACAGTCAGCGACTGAATGCCGAGGCCACCCTCAGAGATCGGCAAGCAAACAGTATCCCAATCAAGCAAGTGGACACCATGCCCATCCTGTCTGGAGGCCCAAAGGAAATCCCTGAAGCTCCTCTCTATTCTCCTCAAGCACGTCAAAGGGACAGCGGAGTTTGCCAGAAGATAAATAGGAAGAGAGGTGAGGACAATCCGAATGAGAGTAATCCTAGCCATCATAGATAGTCCAGTGACTTGCCATCCATCAAGTCAATCACGGACCCAACGCTCGATCAATGTAGTCACTGCATCTAGGCCGTCTTCCAATGATAGGGATCCCCAGATAACGAAGGCAGTCAGCCTGTTTAGTAATACCCAAGGTTCGGATGATGGCTGCTTTAGTACTATCAGTGATCCTTGGGTTGAAGTAGATAGAGAATTTCTGAAGATTAATCTTCTGACCAGAGGCCTGACAGTAGCGCTGAATAACGGATGCAAAGGCGATAGCATTATGGACAGTAGCCCTTCCTAACAAAATGCAGTCATCGGCAAATACGAGATGGAAGACCGATGGGCCTTGGGGGCCCGCAGAGTAAGGGGCAATACATAAGTCCTGTTGAGCTTGAAAGAGTGAGCGAGATAGATCATCAGCAGCAAGAATGAACAAGAAAGGGGATAATGGGCAACCTTGCCATAGTCCCACAGTAGAGTGGAAAAAATTCGTTTGGCTTCCATTAATCAGAAGAGAGAATGACGGCCTATGAATGTAAGCATTGATCCAGTCGATAAAGAGACCATCAAACCCAAATTCCTGCAAAGTATGATATAGAAAAGCCCAACTCAATCTATCATAAGCTCGCTCTATATCCAACTTAACAGCCATAAGGCCTTGACAGCGAGAGGATCTTATAGGTCATGCATAAATTTCTGGGCAACGAGGATATTATCAGTAATACATTGCCCTCTGATAAAAGCCCCCTGCTCAGGGGCAATAAGACGAGGAATGACGATCTACATACGGGAGATGAGGATCCACGCACATACCTTGTACCATATAGTGTAGAGGCTAATAGGATGATAATATGCAAATTTCTTTACAGATGGTACATCCACCGTGCACTCATTTTGACGCACAAAATTTTAACAGCAGATTTTGCTTAAGGCATAATAAATATTATGCAGTTTTTTTTTAGGCATAGAGATTCTTGTAGGGATGTCAATGGTTCGAGAATGATTCGGAACAATCTATATCGGTCTTCATCCCTATTATGAAAAACATTTCTATTCTTTGATCCGTTAAGCTGTTATAGTTAACGGGATAGAAATGAAAATATTCGACTGAGTAAATGGGTATCTAGTGAGTATCCATTTGACCATTTACATAAAAAATAAAATTATTTTTTAAAATTTATAATTTATTAAAATTAAAAAAATAATTTTATTTGGGATAAGATGGAGACTAATCGAGATATAAGAGATTTTTTGACTTCTGGGATAAGGAATAAGAGAATGAAAAGTGAGAAAGAAAACAACTTGAAAATCAGAAAATAAAGATTTCTAACATAACAACTAACAATCATAAAAAAAATACATTCAAAATTTTAAAACAAAAAATAAAGAGATATCTTTTTAAAAAAAAAAAGAAAGAGATGAGCGTACCAGAAAAAAAAAATTATTGGAGGGCGTTGATGGGGCAACGATTGGCGAAGATAGATGATGAATTGATGGATCTAGGAGTTAGATTCTTCAGATTGGCGAGAAAGAAGAGCAAAAACGGCTATGTGAAAAAAGGAAGACCAAAAGTCAAGATTATATATTTTATTTATTTTTAATTTTTAATATAATCTTCCCCTCTTCCTGAGAAGGTCCTCGAGAAAGCGAGGGAACAGGTATGCTCTCCCTTCTTTTTACCTTCTTCGCTGTTTTACCTAGGGTTTCAGACTTGTTGCTCTTCGAGTGAACCGATTTCGGTTTGGGGGATCTGTCTTGATGACTTTGGCCTGAACCAACAATGTTCCCTCCGTTGTTAGCAACGGAGGGAACCTCAAAAACTTTGTAATGGTCATGCTGTGCTCCCTGTCGCCTCCTTCAATTTTGGCCCTAGGGTTCTACGATTACGACTGCTACTTATATATTTGCATGATAGTAGCACTAATTTATCGCCTTGATGAACCCCTCTACAAATGTCTTGACGAAATGGGGCTACAGAGTTGAATGATATCATTCATACAACTCTGTGTTACATGCTTATTATAATTTATTGTGGTCATAGCCGTTATTAATAGTGATTGCTTTATGAACTAGATAAATCTCATTATTACTTAAATAAAAAAGCAAAAATCTATTCTCTCCGTCTTGATTAATTTGATAATTACTTCTTAATGCTTATAACACTTTTACTAAAAGCAATGTGCACTTATCTTGATGAATTTTTTCAGTGCATTCGGTATGCAGTGCATTTGTCCGATTGATCTAATGTTTGTGGCTTAGAATCAACATGCTTCTTTTTCGGTTAGTTTAATCGTTCAATGCATAAAAATATAATGGTGATTATCAAATAATTTTTCTATTTCTATTCCAACTAGAGGATTCGATTCTAATAAATGGAGATAATTTTAGATTGCATGTTCCTTAATTCATATGTGAAGTAAGTTATGTTCAAGATATGTGAATTAGGTGGACTCTTTCTATAAGTAATTATTAAGTAGGAAGAGTTTCAGCTAGCTTTATTAAGAACAGAATAAAGGATCATCTCCTTGCAAACAGGGTATAGTACTTTTTTTTTTCACCTAAAAAATTAATGCTTAGTTGACAATTAGTTGATGCCTTATACTATCTATAATGGCTTGAATTTGCAGCAGACCATGAATTGCATATATCTCATGTAAACAGAGCTAGTTTACAATTGCTTAATTTGGGCAGAAACCTATACATGTTCACAGATAAAATTTGGGCCCAAACTAGACATTAAACCACTTAGTTAGGAGCAGTTTAGATTAAATTTGGGTACAAACCTACATACTAAACCACTTTGTAAGCTTTTTACAGTATAGCTGGCTGGAATTAATTTGTTTGTCTAATGATTATCTATTTTCAATTTCTTTGCTAGAATTCATGCGATGCTATGTCTTGCATTGCACTATAGTTACCATAGTTTCCACATTACTCTATTACTAGAAGTTTCTTCAATTTACTGCATATAGATTCGTATTCTATCATTATGCCGCATGACTCCTTCCATTATGATCGAATGTGATAAATTATCAATGATTCTGGGCCTGTAGATAATATGCCTCAATCCAAAAAAGACGGTAAACCATCACATGCCAGAGAACGATCAGGGCGTACTAGGGCACCCAATTGGACCGATTCTCTTGACTCGTTATTTGTGACCCTGATGAGGTAAGATAATAACGATGGTAACGGTTACAACGGTACTTTCTAACAAGATACATGGAGAAAAATTACCAAATTATTCAATGAAAGGACAAATATATCGTTCACGTATACAAACCTGAAGAATCGTTTAAAGGTTTTGAAGAAGACCTTCAATTTGTATTATAATCTAGCTAACCGCTCAGGTTGGGGATGGGATCCTGCACTTAAATTACCCACATGCGGTGATGAACATATGTGGGAGGAGATCATCTCGGTAAGTGGTAGATTGATGTTATCGAATCTTACTTTGGATGCTTTCTCGTATATTAAAATAATTACTTCAACAAATTTTTGCAATAGGTTAACAAGGACTACGCTCGGATAAAGGGTAAGTCCTTCCCTGTATACGACGATATAGACATTCTATTTTTAAAGAATACTGCCACTGGTAGATGGGGGGATACATCTGCTATTCTAGAGGGAGTATCCGACAATGATACCTCGGATGACGAGGTCGATCGGATGAACCTTGAGGACATAGACTTCTGGCCCCCATCACGTAAAAGTGCTGGACTCTTACTCATCATCCAGTCATTTTGATCACTTATTTGATGATGTCTCCCCAAACAGCCCGAGCACATGTGCCTCGACCCATCCCTCGGATTGTTCTTTAGATCCAGGTTTGTCTACTAGTAGTGGAAAGAGGAAAAGGTCATCCACTGTAACTCCTACAACACGTAACAGTAAGTCCACATCTGAAGCTGCTGATGCCTTTCTCGAACTTGTGGAACAAGGTAAAAAGAGGTTGGAAATTGCTAATGAGATCCTGAGGAGAGAGCAGCTTGCCCGTCCTACTGTGTACTCAATTGATGAATGCATGCGGAAGTTAGAGTCTCCCAGGGATTACACCTGAATGTATTATTGCTATGGGAGACAGTTTAAAAATTGAGATTAATAGGTGGTTCCTTATGCATTATGAAGGCTCACTACTTGAGCGTAGCTTAAAAGACAAATGACAGAGTTCTACCGTATATAACCTTCAGCGGGAGCACCTGCTGAAGTTTTGCATTTGCGCCTACTTTCTTTATGCCTCAATTGCATGGTGTCCATCAAGATGGCCCATCTGTATTTGTGCCTCCTTCGATGCATGCTTCCACTCGAGGTGGACATATTCCATTCATGCAGCCATTATTCAGGCCAAGCAGTGACAGCAGCATTTCCCAGGGTTTGACCCATTCTTCTGCTGTCAGTGCGCAAGAATCCGTTTGTACCACACCTGCATCTTCGACCATGACTTCGACTTTTGCTGTGACCATTGGACGTGACATATATTTGCTTGTATCATATTAGTTATAAATGATATGTCATGGTTCAGTTGCTCATATATATGTCATTTTGGTGTAGATGTTTATGTACTCTTTATTAAGTAGCAACGTTTGTTATTATACTCTGTCTTCATGTATTGCAATCAATAATTACTCATGCATATGGTTGTATCATTAACTACTACCTTTTCCTATTAGATGGACCTATTTCATGATGTCATGGCGTATTTAATAGATGAGGACAACTATTGGCAGGACGTCCTAACTGTGTTGATAAGTAATGGGTTCATTTCTTTACTCAATTTTAACGTTATTTCAAAGGTGCCATGCCGAACTCATCCATTCTGGGGTCACGAACTCGTTGCTGATATTTTGAGTGGACATCCAAATAGAGGTTATGATCACTTTAGGATGACCAATACTATGTTCTTCAAGCTGGAAAATTGCTGATCTCGTGAGGGTTTGTAAGTAGCACACGCAACATATCGATACAGAAGCAACTAGCCATTTTTCTTTACGGCATAGGCCATAGTGTTACTTATAGAGTGTTGGCTGAAACCTTCCAGCACTCAGGGAAGACAATATCCCAATACTTTAACAACATACTGAAAGCAATTTGTTTGCTTAAGCATGAATTTATCGTTCAACCTCAACAGGAGATGGCCATTCACCCACGGGTCTGTGACAACAAGTATTTCCTTCCTTATTTTATGGTACGTTTGGACACGACTAGATGAAATTAATTAATTTTCAATCTTTTCATTACCCGGTCCTTGATATATTTGCTTGCATGACAGAATGGTGTTGGAGCAATCGATGGCACACATACCTACAATGATTAGGAAAAGTAAACAACCACATTTCGTAATTGAAAGGGCACCATTTCTCAAAATGTCATGGTTGCAGTCTCATTTGATCACTCCTTCCTTTTCGTTTGTACTGGTTGGAAGGGATCTACAGCCGACATGAGAGTCCTACGTTGGTGTGTCGAGTCTGGAGGACTTGTTGTACTAGAAGGTATTTCAATTTAACAACATACTTGAATGACTAAATTTTTGGCATTTTTTCCCTGAGGGTATACGTCAAGGCATTGTTGTTGTGTACAGGGAAATTCTATCTTGTTGACTCAGGATATGGCAATACAGATAAGTTTCTTGCCCCATATCGGGTAATAGGTACCATCTTAGTACCTTCAACAATCCTAGGGCTTGCCGATATAGCAATTATCAAGACTTATACAACCATGACATGCTCAACTCAGAAATAGCGTTGAGAAAGCCTTCGGAATTCTTAAGAAGCGATATAAGGTTCTAAGAAGTCCCATTCCATTTCCCTTCAAGGTTCAGAAGCGTATTGTTATGGCTTGCTGCATCATTCACAACTTCATTCGATGCAGCCAAGGAAATGACAAATACTTCAACATGTCTATTGAACCGTTGCCAGCTGATCGTGATGACGATGTCGATCCTTATCTCAGTATAGGGGATGATAAATCACGAAAGGTGATCAACTACGCAATTCCATAGCTCAGAGGCTATGGGATGCTCATCACACTCGAAGTAAGTGTCGGATGCTTCGTTTGACTACCATCGTACCATGCTCTTAAATTTTAAAAGTTACTATGTTGATCAGGATTGACTTTATTATTAGTGAAATGCATTATTTCATTTGAGTTTCACATTATATCCCGTAATGCAGGAAATCAGGCTATTTGCTCCTGAGGTTTAATAATATCTGCCCAAAGTTATTATGTAGTTTTCATGGGCCGTAGACGAGGGATTTATGAATCATGGCCTAAGTGTCAGCGTGAGGTTAGTGGGTTCAAGCATGCCTTATACAAGAAGTTTAAATATAGACAAGAGGCAATTGATGCATTTCAGAATTATAGTAAACCTTTTGACCATCAATATATTGGAAAATTTACTGAAATGGAATATCAACGAGGAAAAAAGGATGAAGACATGGACAGGACTATGTGTGCACCTGTAAAAACAATTATATTGCTTTTCGTATCCTTATTGTAGTCTTCCTCTTGGGTTTCAGTTTGGGCAGGCTACGTTAATGCTTCGATATTGTTAGCAGCACTATATCTTGTAATATCCTAATGACTACTAATACTAATGTTTTGAGATGGTTTGTGATGGGCAGACTACTTTCGTACATTTAGATGTAATGCCAGCACTCATCTTGTTCTTTAATTTGTTATGCTGAGATAATATTAGGCATACTTTCATTTGTTTGAAGCAACATGTTCTTATATTAAAGTTCCGATTATATTTCGTTGAATTGGAAAACTAACTTGTGTTTTTTTAATGATTCCAGTGCCATTAAACTTTCCTACAAATATTTGCTTGACCTATTTGATATCGAAGCATCGGATGTGAACTCATGACTTGGAGGGCATTTATAAATGCAATCATTGTGAAGCATCACAGTCAGGTGCTCTATCAACGATGAGGGCCATGATATTTGGCAGACGCATAGCATTTCCTAAATTTGATGCATGCAAAATGTGACAGTCAGGAAATAACTCCTAATACTGCCTTCCTGAGCCCACTGAATATAGAATCCATTTTTCGCAAATGGATTATGTCGGTAAGTTGCCTGAACAATGACGAAATTGGATTTTGAATCAAAAAACCGTCAAATTGTAGCCATCTATGTCATTCTAGTAGGCACTTATATCATATTAATGATACTAATTTATCAAACAATGGTTTCAACTGTACGGATTGGTTACCTCTTTCGACTATTAACTTCACATGCATTAAGGAGCTAGTTTCTCGTTGTCCTCTTCCAAACTTTTCCATCACCGTCGATCAGTTTGAGTATCAGTATGTCATTAGGGTGAACTGTCTTGTGCTGTTACTTTATTTTGATTGGTTTTTAAAATTTTAGACATAAGATACACTTTTTTTGAAAGTATGTCAGGAGTATGCTGTTACATGAGGACTTGGAGTATGATGCTTTGCATGACACATTATAAGCAGAATGTGCCGGTTCTTCACCAGGGGAGCTGCCAGGTAAAAGAACACTGTCATGTCTAGTAAGTGGGTATTTTCATGGCATTTTTTAACATTGTTTTCTAAAAATTGCATGCCATTTTTCAACTTTGTCTCAGGCCGTGACATATAGATTGTGATGTGGTCTGCTTGATTCTAGTTTTGAATTGTCTGGGGGTATTTTCAAGGCATTTTTGAATTATCTGAGGGTCTTGTGTAGGCAGCAGAGGTTAGTTTTTTTTCATTTCTCTTATCAGCTCTTGGTTGGGATTTATCTTTAAAGATGTGACCTTGGGGTGTGGGTGCTCTTATCTTCTACTATTTTCTCGTTAGGTGTCCAGGGAGCTGCATTCTTGTTGTACTCATTGTTTAACTTTTTCATAAGAGTTGACCTATTTGAGTGTTAGTTGGTGATATAGTGGGCTACCTCGTGCTGTGAGTCTACTTTGATTGTTTAATTTTATTTAAGGCTTGAGATTCCTTAGTTTTGAAAGTTGCCTCTTATGGATAGTGTTTTATGGAGTATACTGATTTATATAAGTATTTAGAAATCCATGTCATGTTGCTCTCAAGGGATCTGCAACAACTGTCCAGTTGTATATGATTAATTACTAATCCAGGATCATGATGTGAAATCCTGAACAATTCTGCTTTCTAAAGAATCTCTTGTCATCCTTACTTCATTACATGTCATGATGCTCTCAAGGGATCTGCAACATACATCCAGTTGTATGTATTAACAAATTAGTAATCCAGGATCATGATTGCGTTCACCTTTCAACTTCATTTCGGATGTAACATGGTAGTCTAACTTCAACTGCTGTTTTGTTGCAAGTAGTTTGATGGCCTTAAGAAGCAAACTATCTTAAGAAGCAATTTATTTTCAAGGAGGTTTCAGGATGGCATAACTTGTTATATACTTTAAAGTAGGCCGAATATTATCAATTGAACTGTCTTGTTTAGTAAGGGGTTATTTTCATGGCATTTTTTAACATTGTTTTTTGAAATTTGCATGGCAATTTTTAACTTTGTCTCAGGCCGTGACATATAGATTGTGATCTGCTCTGCTTGATTCTAGTTTTGAAATATTGGGGGGGTATTTTCATGGCATTTTTGAATTGTCTAGGGGTCTTGTGTAGGCAGCAGAGGTAGTTTTTTTTTTTTCGATTCTCTTATCAACGCTTGGTTGGGATTTATCTTCAAAGATGTGACCTTGGGGTGTGGGTGCTCCTTCTTCTACTATTTGTCGATATGTGTCCAGGGAGTTGCTTTCTCATTGTACTTATTCCAACTTTTCCATCAGCGTCGATCAATTTGAGTGTTAGTGTATCATTAGGGTGAACTGTCTTGTGCTGTAACTTTATTTCGATTGTTTCTAAAAATTTATGCCACGAGAAACACTTGTTTTGAAAGCTTTCTTATTTTCTCACTATTTATGGATGCATAGCCATTTGTAAAAGGCAAATGATGAAACTTAAATCCAATGTTCTGAGTTCAGGACTTATATAGATAAATTTAGGATTTTGAGTATACTTCATTGCTTGATGCTTGCATATGTTAAGTGTCGGCTGTTAACTCATGACTTGGAGGGCATTTCAAAAATGCAACCGTTGTGAAGCATCACAGTCTGACATGACACATATGCCGACGGCAATGTGTTGGAGTATGCTGCAGTGCATGAAACATTCTAAGCAGAATGTGCTGGTTCATCCACAAAACCGACACATATGGTCTCCTCTCCTCTCCCCTGCTTTTATGTGACTCTGAGCTCCGGCAAGATCACCAGGACTGAGGCTCTGAGGAGATGGATTCGAGGTTTCCAAAGATGACCAAGACTCAGGCGATGGTGGCGCCAAACATCTCCAGGGGAGCTGCCAGGTAAAGAACACTGTCTTGTCTAGTAAGAGGGTATTTTTATGGCAATTTTGATCTGTGTTATTTGGCATTTTCATGGCCATTTTGAAGTTTGTTTTTAGGCCGTGAGCAATAATCTATGATCCATCACTGTTTGATTCTAGTTTTGACTTGTCTGGAGGTTTTTTCTTGGCATTTTTGAATTGTCTGGGGGTCTTCTGTAGGCAGTAGCAGTTGGTTTTTCTTGGTTTCTCTTCTCAGCTCTTGGTTGGAATTTATTTGCAAAGATGTGATCTTGGGGTGTGGGCGCTCCTTCTACGATTTCCTTGATAGCTATTCGAGGAGCACGACCTATGTTTTGTTTGTAAATATGATTGTTTTATGTTATACGCTCACATGGTTCGAAATTTAAAAAAGGTAACTATCTTCTCATTTGCTGGCAGTTGTAATTAGTTTCAACAATTTGGTATTGAATT
Organism: Calamus simplicifolius; assembly: GCA_900491605.1. Taxonomy (NCBI): domain Eukaryota; kingdom Viridiplantae; phylum Streptophyta; class Magnoliopsida; order Arecales; family Arecaceae; genus Calamus; species Calamus simplicifolius. The sequence goes on along the minus strand of UESW01001422.1, from coordinate 345,024 downwards.
GTCTGGTGCTCTCTTTCTTGTATTGCTTTTAATGGATCTGCCCACATCTGGACATGCTAAATATTAATCTTGGCACTGTTGCTGTCTGGAAGCCCCTTCTGTGGCTTTTATTGGATGTAATGATTCCATTGTAACAGTAACTTGAAATATTGTTTTCCATTTTCTAAGCTTTGGTACTACTAATTTTACTTACCTACTTGCCTATTTTTGGTCCATGAACAATGATCATCACCCTTCTGCATGCTACCTGGTTAAACGTTGTTTCTGTATCGTGCTTATTATGAAAATGGTCAATAGATTACCTTGAATTGGCCCATGTTGGAGAATATTACTCAGGTTTGCACATGTTTGAAGTAACCCTTTTTGATATTGTAGATTTGATAATATTTTCATAAATTGTAACAGGTTAACATGTGTTGCTTTTGGTGGTTGCAGTGTGTTGACCCATTTATTGATTTTGATGATTAATAAAGGAATTGAGTATATTTATTAAGTTACTGATGAATTTAACAAGTGTTTCAGGGCTTAAAAATATTTGTTTAATCAAAAGGCATTTAGAGACGTATTTTGAATCAAGTGCCAAAGGTAAGCTTCAAAATTTAGAACCTGGAGTCGACACCTAGAAAGCCTGGAGCTGACCCCATGGCCAATCAAATATATTTCTGATTTTTTGATACGGTCCGGAGCCGACACCCAGAGTTTCGGAGCCGACACTTAGTGTCTGGAGCCGACTCTGACACGGAGATAGAACGTGTGATTTTTGACTACCTTGGAGCCGACACTTACAGTCTTTCGGAGCCGACACCTGACCATAGCGAGTCGACACTTAACTTTTCTGGAGCCGACTCCTCGATGAACTCAGAACTTTCTATTTTTGGATACACGACTTGGAGCCGACACCTAAAAAGTTGGAGCCGACTCCAACCTGTCAAAAAGGATTTTTAAAATGCCAGATCAGCTCAAACGGTAATATTTCCTTCTCACCTAACTTTTAACGGATATATTTTGTTTGAAAAAACTTTCCAGGTACATTCCAACGGCTAGTTTTTTCACCAAAAATGAATTAAAGAAATTCTATAAAAGGGGGAGAACACCTGTTAAAAAAAAAGAACAAAAAACGGAAAAATAAAATAAAAAATCAGTGAAGTTTTGAGCCTAAAATCAAAGAGAAAAGAGTTCAAACTCAAATCCTTCCACTCCAAAAAACTCAAAGAGAAATCCAAGGCGTTCATATTGAAAAATCGGAGGATTCCCAAAATAGAAGAAAAAGCTCTGTTTTCTACGTTTTCCCAACTTCTCATCTGCAACATTTGCAACGAATCAAAGCTGAGGCCTGATTCAACATCTCCAAAGAGAAGAGGAAAAGAAGAAAAGAAAAAGCCCAAATCATCTTTAAAATAGGCTTTTCTAACCTTGCTTATTCATTTTGAATATTCGCTCATTTGAGAGCTTTGTATTGTTGAAAAACATTATTCTTTCTTGTTTTTACTAGTTCAATCAGGGGAATTAAATTAGTGAAGGTAGTATACCTTGGGTCAAGCTAGATTAGCTTGTGTTTTGGGTTTTGTGCTGGTGAGCCCGAGAAAACCAGCTGGGTTCGTTGTGATCCCTGGGAAAACAACAAGTTTGAGTTGTGAGCTTGCAAAACAACTCGGTTGTAATCTAGTTGATTATAGTGTGGACCCAAGTGGATCTTGGGAGTGGACGTAGGTGTTGGATACACCGAACCACTATAAAACCTTTGTGTTTGCCGTGCTTTGATTATCTCTTTCTCTATCTCTTTGGTTGTGTTTAATATTCGCATTGCATTTAATTTCATCTATCTCCAAGCACATAGTTTTTAAAAGGTTAAAATTTTTTAAAGAACCCAATTCACCCCCCCCCTCTTGGGTTGCCATCTGGGCCAACAATTGGTATCAGAGCAAGTGCTCATTTAAATTTGATCCAACGATCAAGAGCTAAAGATCCAAATGGCAGCTCAAGCTGGATCTTTATTTGCTGAAGGTCATTCTACAAATAGACCTCCTTTATTTAATGGTTCCAACTATTCATATTGGAAAGCAAGAATGAGAATATTCATTCAAGCTTCAGATTATGAATTGTGGAGTGTCATAATTAATGGACCTAGCATACCCACACACGTAATTGATGGTTCTATTGTTCCTAAGCCCGAAAGGGATTGGAATAAGAATGATAGGAAAATGGTGCAGCTCAATGCTAAAGCCATGAATGTTTTATATTGTTCATTAGATGCTAACGAATTTAATCGTATCTCTACATGTAATTTCGCAAAAGAGATATGGGATAGATTAGAGGTTACCCATGAGGGTACAAATCAAGTTAAAGAATCTAAGATAAATATTCTTGTTCATAAGTATGAATTATTTAGCATGGAACAAACTGAAAGTATAGCATGCATGTATACTAGATTCACTGACATTGTAAATGGTCTGAAAAGTCTTGGTAAGACTTATACTAATTCTGAACTTGTTCGCAAAATTCTTAGGTCACTTCCAAGATCGTGGGAAGCGAAGGTGACTGCCATCCAAGAAGCCAAGGACCTCAACACCTTACCTTTGGAGGAGCTACTTGGATCTCTAATGACTCATGAGTTAACCATGAAGCAGCACATAGAGGAAGAAGTTAAAAAGAAGAAGACTATAGCTCTTAAGGCTGCAGAAAGTGAGGAGAGCTGCAGTGATAATGATGAAGATGATGATGAGACAACTCTTCTTGCTAGAAAGTTCAAAAAATTCATGAGAAGAAGGAAACCCTTTCATAAAAGAAAATCTGGAATTAAGATGGAAGGAGAAAAAGAAAAAGAAAAGAAAAGGAGAAGGACAAAGACAAAGAGAAAGACCCCCTAATTTGCTATGAGTGTAAGAAACCGGGCACTTTAGATATGATTGTCCTCAACTAAAGAAAGCCTACAAGAAGAAGAAGAAAGCCTATGTTGCAACCTGGAGTGACAGCGATGAATCCTCTTCAGAGGAAGATCAAAAAGAAATTGCAAACATTTGCTTTATGGCGAACGACGACAACGAGGTAAGTTCTGAAAACCCTTGTGATGATTTGCATTTGATGAATTGTTTGAAGCTTTTAATGAACTAGTTGATGATTTTAAAGCTTTGAAAAAGAAATACAAGTTTTTGAAAAACGATAACTCAATTCTCATCAAAGAAAAGGATAATCTTACTCATGAGATTGAGATGCTGAAATCTGAAAATAATAATTTGACAAAAGAGAGAGAATCAATTTCCAATGAAAATGATAGATTAAAGAAGGAAGTTGATAAGTATAAGAATATTGTTGATAAATTCACATATAGTTTTGAAAAACTTAACTTATTATTGAGCAATCAAAGAGCTATATTTGATAAGGCTGGATTAGGATATAGGCCTAACATAAAACAAAAGTTTGTCAAAAACTTTTTAGAAGAGAACAAAATAAAGATGATGTTACATGTCATTACTGTAACAAGAAAGGCCACAAATCCTATGAATGTAATGCAAGAAACAGTAACAAAAATTTAAATAGTAAAGGAAAGAAAATATGGGTTCCCAAAGGAACAATCTTTTATGCTACTAACCATGAAGGACCCAAGAAGGCTTGGGTACCTAAATATAAGACTTGATCATTTTTGCAGGAGTGTCTTGCGGCCAAAAATTTAAAGCAAAAGTGGTATCTCGATAGTGGCTGCTCAAGACACATGACGGGTGACAAGGATCAATTCATCACCCTTGAAAGCAAAAGAGAGGAGTTGTTACGTTTGGTGACAATGGCAAAGGCCAAATCATGGGGTTTGGTAATATTCAAATAACTCCCTCCACATATATTGAAAATGTTTTATATGTCAATGGTTTAAAATAATTTAATTAGTATTAGTCAATTATGTGATAAAGGTTTTAAAGTATCATTTGAAGCATCTGTCTGCACTGTTTCTAATCCCATTGATGATAGCATTGTTTTTACTGGAAATAGAAATGACAATGTATACTTGATTGATTTAGACAATTTGTCTACTAGTAATCATTGCTTAGTTGCTAATAATGCTAATATGAATGAGATTGGTTGGTTATGGCATCGTAGATTAGGTCATGCAAGCACACACCTAATTTCAAAATTAATTAAAATGGATTTAGTAAAAGGTCTTCCACAACTAGATTTTGAAAATGGCAAAATTTGCGATGCATGTCAATTTGGAAAACAAACTAGAAACTCTTTCAAAACTAAAAATATTGTTTCCACTTCTAGGCCACTTGAACTACTTCACATGGATCTTTTTGGACCTACTAGAACCACTAGTCTAGGAGGAAAGAAATATGGTTGTGATTGTAGATGATTATTCTAGATACACTTGGGTATTGTTTTTAGCTCATAAAGATGAGACCTTTCCATTATTTTTGAAATTCTTTAAGAAGGTCACAAATGAGAAAAAAAACACCATAGTGTCTCTTAGAAGTGATCATGGCACTGAATTTAAAAATCATTTATTTGAAAACTTTTGCATTGAAAATGACATTCATCATAATTTTTCAGCACCTAGAACACCACAACAAAATGGAGTTGTAAAAAAAAAATAGAACTTTAGAAGACATGGCCCGTACCATGCTATGCGAAAGCAACCTACCAAAATACTTTTGGGCGGAAGCTATAAACACGGCATGTTACATTCTTAATAGAGCTTTAATTAGGCCAATCATTAAGAAAACTCCTTATGAACTATGGAAAAATAGAAAACCAAACATAAGTTACTTTCATGCATTTGGTTGCAAATGTTTCATTCATAATAATGGTAAAGATAATCTAGGAAAATTTGATGCAAAATCTGATGAAGGCATTTTCTTAGGATATTCAACATCTAGTAAAGCCTATAGAGTGTTTAACAAGAGAAACTTAATTGTAGAAGAATCTATTCATGTAATTTTTGATGAATCTTTAGCATCAAGTTCAGGAAAAATTGATGATGAGGAAGATACAAACATATTAGAAAGAGACATTGAAAAATTGAATATATATATCTTCAAATCATGAACAAGAAGCTAAAGATGATGATTCTCCTAGTGTTGATGTTGTTGATGCAAATCATAATGATATAGATCTTCCTAGAGATTGGAGATATGCCTATGGTCATCCAAAAGAATTAATTATAGGTGATCCATCTCAAGGAGTAAGAACTAGATCATCAATGAGAAACATCAATAATCATCTTGCATTTGTATCTCAAATTGAACCTAAAACTATTGAAGAGGCTGAAAAAGATAATTATTGGATGTTAGCTATGCAAGAGGAATTAAATCAATTTACTAGAAATAATGTCTGGACACTAGTAGATAGACCTAAAGATCATTCTGTTATAGGATCAAAATGGGTATTTAGAAATAAATTAGATGAAAATGGCATAGTAATTAGAAACAAAGCTAGATTAGTCGCAAAAGGATATAATCAAGAAGAAGGAATTGATTTTGATGAAACTTTTGCACCTGTAGCTAGATTAGAAGCAATTAGATTATTACTCGCATTTGCATGTCATATGCATATCAATTTATTTCAAATGGATGTTAAAAGTGCATTTTTAAATGGATTTATAAATGAGAAGTTTTTGTTGAACAACCACCTGGTTTTGAAGATCATGAATTTCCAAATCATGTTTTTAAATTGCACAAAGCACTATATGGTTTAAAACAAGCACCTAGAGCTTGGTATGAAAGATTAAGTAAATTTCTAATTGAAAATGATTTTACAAGAGGAAATGTTGATAAAACTCTATTTTTGAAAAGAAAAGACAGGATTTATTAGTAGTACAAATATATGTTGATGATATTATTTCGGTGCTACTAACAATCTTTTGTGTCAAGAATTTGCTAAGTTAATGCAGGGTGAATTCGAAATGAGCATGATGGGAGAACTCAATTTCTTCCTAGGACTTCAAATCAAGCAAAGCAAAGAGGGATTTTCATCAATCAAGCAAAATACACAAAAGAACTTCTCAAGAAGTTTGGAATGGAGTCAATTAAACCCCTTGGAACACCTATGAGTCCTTCATGCAAATTGGACAAAGATGAAGATGGTAAGAAAGTAGATCAAAAATATTATAGAGGTATGATCGGATCTCTTCTTTACTTAACAGCTAGTAGACCAGATATCATGTTTGCTGTTTGTCTATGTGCTAGATTTCAATCAGAACCTAAAGAATCTCACTTAATTGCTGTAAAGAGAATCTTAAGATATTTAAGTGGAACTAAAAATGTAGGTTTATGGTATTCTAGAGACTCAACACTAAACTTGATTGCATATTCTGATTCTGACTATGCTGGATGTAAACTAGATAGAAAAAGTACAAGTGGTGCATGTCAATTTTTAGGATGTAACTTAATCTCTTGGTTTAGCAAAAAGCAAAATTCGGTTGCATTATCAACTGCTGAAGCAGAATATGTTGCAGCTGGAAGTTGCTGTGCTCAAATCCTTTGGATTAAGAGACAACTTGAAGATTATGGCATAGCACTTGATAAAACTCCTATTAGATGTGATAACACAAGTGCAATTAATTTAACTAAAAATCCAATTCAACATTCAAGAACAAAACACATTGAAATTAGATATCACTTTATAAGAGAACATGTAGCTAATAATGAAATTTGTCTTGATTATGTTAATACTGAAGAACAATTAGCTGATATATTTACAAAACCCTTGAGTGAAGAGAGGTTTTGCTATCTTAGAGGTGAATTAGGGATTTGTGACCCTTTGGAATGATTTTGAAACTCTAAGGAATGACTATCTAGATTTCTATTAATTTCTTAATATTCCTTTCATAATTTTAAGGACAAATTATCTAGTCATCTGAGCAATTTGTTCCTCTTATTCCAAAGATTTTTTTCAAAATTTTATTGAACCTATTTTGACAAGTTTCAGATGTTTGAATCTCAGTTATTTTTCTCTGAAACTGTCAGTGGAGTCGACACCTCAGTTTGAGGAGTCGACACCTTGTCTGTGTCGCTCTCGGTCCCTGACCTTGGAGCCGACACCCGTATAAGTGGAGCCGACTCCAGTTCGAGCGCTGACTGTGTTAGCGATGTGGAGTCGACACCCGACTTTGCGGGAGTCGACACCTGGGGGTCCCAAATTGATTTTATTAGGGCAGAGTCGACACCTCGTCATTTCATCTTTTTCAATCCACCAAACTCTTCCCAAACTCTCTCAAAGCCTCCCCATCTCTAATTCCACTCTATTCGAACCTTCCTAAGATCTAATGGCACCTAAGAGGAGAGGATCAGTGATTGGAGCGCCCGTGGACCGGAAAAACGATCGGCGAGGCGACCCGTCCGCGAGCCGTCTCGAGCGAGGATTCCTCCAACTGCTTCGGACAATCCAACCCTTCTTCCCTCAGGTAGATACCCTAGCAGGGAGAGTGATAACAATGGGTAGGAAAGTGATTTTGAATTTTTTGAATCCGAGGGCTTTCTATTGGGAATCAAATTAAAGAATTAGGCTGGGATAAAGTGTGCTCATTAGATGTTCCTACATATCCTGCCTTGTCAAAGAGTTCTACTTCAATTATCGAGAGGTGATGGTGGAATCGTGAGCTCTGTCAGAGGTAAAAGAGTCCATCTCACATTTCAAAAATTAGGAAACCTTTTGAGCATTCCCATCACTGGATTGGCAGCCGACGTACACAGTGAGAGGTCAGACGCCTTGTCAAGGATGTTAGGGAGAGAAGTTACAGAATTTGAAGAGGTTAGGGCTAACCAATTGCCCTTGGAATTGAGATTGCTTCACAATATTTGCAGTAGAATTTATTTCCTAAAACCGGTCGATTTGAGTATGTCTCCGAGCGAGACATAGTTGTGATGGATAGTGTATTGACTGGTCAACCTATAAATTTAGCTGCAATGATGATTTTTTATATGGCCGAAGCTGGAGGAAAAGGAGATCGTCCCTACCCTATGGCATGGTCTAACTATGGTTTTCAGGAGCCAAGGAGTTGTAATTTTGGATAATGAACCTTCCAAGAACCTCAGGCATACCGATTACTACAGTTTGGCACCTTGCATCGGATGGGATTTGTTAAGGTCAATGGGCATTGGGAAAGGAAAGGCAATTTGGATGAGAGAGCCCCTGAGCCTAGACCTTCTGCACCTTTTGAGGCTGGACCGTCTGTGAGGGTTCCCTCTCCACAGCCTAGCAGTCCGGTTCCTATTCCTGTCCCTGCTCCTGCCTCTGCTCATGTTTCTGATCAGCCATCTACTTCATCAGTCGGATTTTCAGACTTTCAATTGGAGCAACTTAAAGGTTTACTTGCTGCTCAGAAAGATGAATTGAAGACTGAGTTTGATAATCATTTTATGAACTTAAGAGAGACTCTCTACTCATTGGATGATCGCATCAGTAAAATCGAGTCCACTCTTGGTTCATCTGCGGAATCCTTAACAACTGATCTAAAGAACATATTTGAAGAACTTAAGGATATCTGTGGAGATTCTGAAACCTACTCAAGATGCAATGCCGAGCTTCAAGATAAAATCATGACTGCTTGCTCTTTTGTTGATAGAAGATTGAAAGAATTTGTAGCAACTCAAAGTGATGGAATGGGAAAGATTTTAGATCATTTGCAAAGAATTATTAGAACCAATCTATGATTTTTATGTAATGATGTAAAGTTGTTGTTTGTTGTTTCATTTTGAAATCTTAATGTAAAAGTGTTGTTTGATGTATAGTTTGATATTTGTAATCTTTTTCTTAATGCAATGAAATTATCTTTTGAGCTATCAATTTTAACATTTACTTAACTTCTCTTAGTCTTTTTGTTGATTACAAAAAAGGGGGAGAAAGTTATGTCGTATATGCATTGATTATTAGTTAAGCATTGATTGGTATTTGATTGATATCAAGCTATTTTGGATATGCACTAATTTAAATAAGCTTAAGTGAAAATTGATATAACTAAATCCAAGTATCAAACAAAAGGAAGAACAATTGTTAAATTGAACTTCATAGGGGGAGCTACCTTATTCAGGGGGAGCTTACCTGTGAGGATCATTTATTTGAAAATTTTGATTTAAGAATCCTATGCATATACTCAATGTTTTTATAATCATCAAAAAGGGGGAGATTGTTGACCCAATTATTGATTTTGATGATTAATAAAGGAATTGAGTATATTTATTGTGTTACTGATGAATTTAACAAGTGTTTCAGGGCTTAAAAATATTTGTTTAATCAAAAGGCATTAGAAACGTATTTTGAATCAAGTGCCAAAGGTAAGTTTCAAAATTCAGAACCTGGAGTCGACACCTAGAAAGCCTGGAGCCGACCCCATGGCCAATCAAATATCTTTCTGATTTTTGATACGGTCGGAGCCGACACCCAGAGTTTCGGAGCCGACACCCAGAGTTTCGGAGTCGACACTTACAGTGTCTGGAGCCGACTCCGACACGGGGACAGAACGTGTGATTTTTGACTACCTTGGAGCCGACACTTACAGTCTTTTGGAGCCGACACCTGACCATGGCGAGCCGACACTTAACTTTTTCGGAGCCGACTCCTCGACGAACTCAGAACTTTCTATTTTTGGATAACGACTTGGAGCCGACACCTGAAAAGTTGGAGCCGACTCCAACCTGTCAGAAACGGATTTTTAAAATGCCAGATCAGCTCAAACGGTAATATTTCCTTTTCACCTAACTTCTAACGGATATATTTTGTTTGGAAAAACTTTCAGGTACATTCCAACGGCTAGTTTTCTCACCAAAAATGGATTAAAGGAAATCTATAAAAAGGGGGAGAAGCTGTTTGAAAAAAAAAAAAAAAATGAAAAAAAAAAATCAAAAATCCGAGAAGTCTTGAGCCTGAAATCAAAGAAAAGAGTTCAAACTCAAATCCTTCCACTCCAAAAAGCTCAAAGAGAAATCCAAGGCGTTCATATTGAAAAATCGGAGGATTCCCAAAATAGAAGAAAAAGCTCTATTTTCTGTTTTCCAACTTCTCATCTGCAACATTTGCAACGAATCAAAGCTGAGGCCTGATTCAACATCTCCAAAGAGAAGAGGAAAAGAAGAAAAGAAAAAAAGCTCAAATCCAATCATCTTCAAAACAGGCTTTTCTAACCTTACTTATTCATTTTGAATATTCGCTCATTTGAGGAGCTTTGTATTGTTGAAAAACATTATTCTTTCTTGTTTTTACTAGTTCAATCAGGGGGATTGAATTAGTGGAGGTAGTATACCTCGGGTCAAGCTAGATTAGCTTGTGTTTTGGGTTTTGTGCTGGTGAGCCCGAGAAAACCAGCTGGGTTCGTTGTGATCCCTGGGAAACAACAAGTTTGAGTTGTGATCTTGTAAAACAACTCGGCTGTAATCTAGTTGATTATAGTGTGGACCCAAGTGGATCTTGGGAGTGGACGTAGGTGTTGGATACACCGAACCACTATAAAACCTGTGTTTGCCGTGCTTTGATTATCTCTTCTCTATCTTTGGTTGTGTTTAATATTCGCATTGCATTTAATTTCATCTATCTCCAAGCACATAGTTTTTAAAAGGTTAAAATTTTTTAAAGAACCCAATTCACCCCCCCCTCTTGGGTTGCCATCTGGGACAACCCAGTGCCATTGATATAGAGTACTAATAATGGCTTCTTGAGCCAAGTAAATCAATGTCCCTATATATTGCAACTGGATAATGTGGGTAGGTAAATTGAACAATGATGAAATTGGATTTAGAATCAATCGTCCATTAAATTTGGAGGCAGCTATGTCGTATTTTTGACAATTTTAAGGTAATTAATTAATTTTCTTTGAAGATTTGGTCTATTTCTTGTACTTTTATCTTTTGATTTTATCACTGAACTGGTTTCATGTTTCAATCGTTCCCATCTGTATTTCATCACAGTTGATATATTGACTGTCGGTTGGTTGTTAAGGTAGCCTGCCTTGTGTTGTTTGTCTACTTTAATTTTCGAATTTAATTTATGACCTAAAACGGCTATGGTTTCAAAGTTGCCTCTTATGGATGATTAATTTGGATTCATGGCTATTTATCGTAGTCATATGATGAAAGCTAAATCCTATGTTATGAGTTCAGGATTTTGAAGGGAATTAATGATTTCATGAGCTGAATTTCAGTATGTAATTGCTGACAATGGAGGTGAGAATTCAGTGGATGCACTGTAGATAAGTTGCAGTTTGGCACTCTATCTTGTATCTACATTAGCACTAAATTGCAGGTAAGTGCTAGGTGCGCTAGTATTGTAACGTTATTTCCAATGGTATAAAACTCTCCTTCCAGGTAAATTACATAGTAGAATAATTATGACATTATATGGTTATTGTTTTGCATGTTGTGCGCTTGGAGTCATTGAGTTTTGCCTTTCTGTAATCCTCACTGTTTGGTATCACAGCATTTGTACCTATGAAGAGTGCTTCTATAAATTTCTGAAGGGGGCTTTTAATTCGCAGATCTGGAGACGTTTGTAGAAACCGATGGGACCAAATGATCTGACACATTGGTGGGCACTGGGAGAAATCATTCATCGAACAAGTGGAAGTGCTCTCTAGACGCTATTGTATACTGTTGTCGTGTCTGTTGTATCTGCAACCATTTGGAACATTGGCGATAGAGATTGACTCTGAAAACATGCATTTGCATATAGCGCTACTGCTATTGTTTTTCTTCACTTGAAGACCAATAAATTGATGTAATTTGTATTTGGATTTTCTGCAATATAAACTCTTGTTCCTACTCAGGATGTCTAATAAAACCTGGGGTCTGATATCTTCAGATTCAATTATAAGATGACTTTGAGAATCTTGTAATTAAATGATTGTTCGTCCCATAATCGAGCTCGCTTGGTGTATAGATCATCATCTTTACACCATCTGCTCATTAATGTAACACGCTAGAATTATTTTATGCTAGAATCGTTATGATGTTTGATACATTTGCTTACGAGCTGTCGACGCCAGAGTGCCCGGCTTGTACCTTTTTTTAATCAAATATAGCATTCCTTTAATTGAAAATATATAAACTAGTTTGGGATTCTCAAATTCGAAAGTTTCGTTCCCATATATTTAGTTGAGAACTTTTGGATTTGTTGCATTGTACGTTAAGGTCGAAGCCTCCTATGCTTTCGAAGGTGCTAGGTACATTCATTTCAAAAATAATCCAAATGCCGGGTATTTATTTAGATAAACAACTATTTCATTTTTTACATATATTTAAATGTAATTTAAATTAATAAATTAATTTTAAAAAGTTAAAATTTCTTAATTTAATATCTCAAATTTATAAAAATTTATTAAGTTCATTCTTATTTTTTTACATTTATATAAATTTATTTTCACTTCTTTTTTACTTTATTTATTAACGCAATATAGTTTATTAAATATTAAATTTAAAAACAATTTTTTCTTCTCATTGGACAAGGGGTATGTTTGGATTACTAAAAAATTCATCATCTATTCCTAGTGGAATACAGGCTTATTCTCATGTCATCCAAAGAACATTTGGAATAATATTGCATTAATTGCACTAGAATAATATGGAATAGTAGAGTTTCATCCAAACAGAAATTTAGAATAACAAGGGGAATAAGCTATTCTTGAAGAATTCATATTCCTATTCCTGGAATAACTTTTTGACATCCAAACACAGCCGAGGGCTGCGTTTGGATGCTCTATTCCTACCTGGAATAGGGATTTATTCCAGCTTATTCCTCCAAACGATAGGTTAAAACGTAGGTGGGCCCCACTGCTTCCCTTATTCCCGTCAACGCTTCTTATCCCCCTTTCGTTTCCACGGCACCCTCTGGAATACCATCTTCCGCCACTGTATCTATTCCAGGGGCACTCGGAGGATGTTAAAAAGTGCGATCTTTTTCCAATCGGTCTTCATCCTCCACCTCTTGTGACTAGGGTTTCCCCAAAATATGACTGCCGACTTCGGATCCTTGCTCTTCCCCTCTGGCCTTCTCTTTGCGGATACTCCCAATAGGTCTCCGAAGTCTTCTCTCCTCGTGGATGAAGAGGATCAAGTGGATCTAGCCAAGTTCTCGGTTCGGTCTTCATCCTCTTCCCTGACACTAGTTTGTGGCTCCTCATCCTCTTCCCATAATCTTCCCCTCTTCCTGAGAAGGTCCTCGAGAAAGCGAGGGAACAGGTACGCTCTCCCTTCTTTTTACCTTCTTCGCTGTTTTACCTAGGGTTTCAGACTTGTTGCTCTTCGAGTGAACCGATTTTGGTTTCAGGGGATCTATCTTGATGACTTTGGCCTGAACCAACAATGTTCCCTCCGTTGTTAGCAACAGAGGGAACCTCAAAAACTTTGTAATGGTCATGCTGTGCTCCCTGTCATCTCCTTCAATTTTCAGCCCTAGGGTTCTACGATTATGACTGTTGCTTTATATATTGCATGATAGTAGCACTAATTTATCGCCTTGATGAACCCCTCTACAAATGTCTTGATGAAATGGGGCTATAGAGTTGGATGATATCATTCATACAACTATGTGTTACATGCTTATTATAATTTATTGTAGTCATAGCCGTTATTAACAGTGATTGCTTTATGAACTAGATAAATCTCATTATTACTTAGATAAATAAGCAGAAATCTATTCTCTCCATCTTGATTAATTTGATAATTACTTCTTAATGCTTATAACACTTTTACTAAAAGCAATGCGCACTTATCTTGATGAATTTTTTCAGTGCATTCGGTATGTGGTGCATTTGTCCGGTTGATCTAATGTTTGTGGCTTAGAATCAACATGCTTCTTTTTCGGTTCATTTAATTGTTCAATGCATAAAATATAATGGTGATTATCAAATAATTTTTCTATTTTTGTTCCAACTAGAGGATCCGATTCTGATAAGTAGAGATAATTTTAGATTGCATGTTCCTTAATTCATATGTGAAGTAAGTTATGTTCAAGATATGTGAATCAAGTAGACTCTTTCTATATGTAATTATTAAGCATGAAGAGTTTCAGCTAGCTTTATTTAAGAACAGAATAAAGGATCATCTCCTTGCAAACAGGGCATAGTACTTTTTTTTTCCGCTATACCTCAAAAATTAATGCTTAGTTGACAATTAGTTGATGCCTTATACTGTCTATAATGGCTTGAATTTGTAGCAGACCATAAATTGCATATATCTCATGTAAACAGAGCTAGTTTACAATTGCTTAATTTGGGCAGAAACCTATACATGTTCACAGATAAAATTTGGGCCCAAACCTAGACATTAAACACTTAGTTAGGAGCAGTTTAGATTAAATTTGGGTATAAACCTACATACTAAACCACTTTGTAAGCTTTTTACAGTATAGCTGGCTGGAATTAATTTGTTTGTCTAATGATTATCTATTTTCAATTTCTTTGCTAGAATTCATGCGATGCTATGTCTTGCATTGCACTCTAGTTACCGTAGTTTCCACTTACTCTATTACTGGAACAGTAAGTCCACATCTGAAGGTGCTGATGCCTTTCTCGAACTTGTGGAACAAGGTAAAAGAGGTTGGAAATTGCTAATGAGATCTTGAGGATAAAGCAGCTTGCCCGTCCTACTGTGTACTCAATTGATGAATGCATGCGAAAGTTAGAGAGTCTCTCAGGGATACACCTGAATGTATTCTTGCTATGGGAGACAGTTTAAAAATTGAGATTAATAGGTGGTTCCTTATGCATTATGAAGGCTCACTACTTGAAGCATGGCTTAAAAGACAAATGACATAGTTCTACCGTGTATCACCATTAGTGGGAGCACTTGCTGGAAGTTTTGCATCTGCGCCTACTTTCTTTATGCCTCAATTGCATGGTGTCCATCAAGATGGCCCATCTGTATTTGTGCCTCCTCCGATGCATGCTTCCACTCAAGATGGACATATTTTATTCATGCAGCCATTATTTAGGCCAAGCAGTGATAGCAGCATTTCTCAGGGTTTGACCCATTCTTCTGCTGTCAGTGCGCAAGAATCCATTTGTACCACACCTGCATCTTCGACGTATGACTTCAACTTTTGCTGTGAACCTTGGACGTGACATATATTTGCTTGCATCATATTTGTTATAGAATGATATGTCGTGGTTCAGTTGCTCATATATGTCATTTTGGTGTAGATGTTTATGTACTCTATTATTAAGTAGCAACGTTTGTTACTATACTCTATCTTCATGTATTGCAATCAATAATTACTCATGCATATGGTTGTATCATTAACTACTACCTTTTTCTATTATATGGACCTATTTCATGATGTCATGGTGTATTTAATAGATGAGGACAACTATTGGCAAGATGTCCTAACTGTGCTGATAAGTAATGGGTTCATTTCTTTACCCAATTTTAACGTTATTTCAAAGGTGCCATGCCGAACTCATCCATTCTCGGGTCACAAACTCGTTGCTGATATTTTGAGTGGACATCCAAATAGAAGTTATGATCACTTTAGGATGACCAATACTATGTTCTTTAAGCTGGAAGAATTGCTTGTCTCGCGAGGGTTCGTAAGTAGCACATGCAACGTATCGATACAGGAGCAACTAGCAATTTTTTTTTACGGCATAGGTCATGGTGTTACTAATAGAGTGTTGGCTGAAACCTTCTAGCACTCAGGGGAGACAATATCCCGACACTTTAACAACATACTGAAAGTAATTTGTTTGCTTAAGCATGAATTTATCGTTCAACCTCAACAAGAGATGGTCGTTCACCCACGGGTCCGTGACAACAAGCATTTCCATCCTTACTTCATGGTACGTTTGGACATGACTAGATGGAATTAATTAATTTTCAATCTTCTCATTATCCGGTCCTTGATATATTTGCTTGCATGACAGAATGTTATTGGAGCAATCGATGGCACACATATACCTGCAACGATTAGGAAAAGCAAACAACCACGATTTCGTAATCGAAAGGGCACCATTTCTCAAAATATCATGGCTGCAGTCTCATTTGATCACTCCTTCCTTTTCATTTGTTCTGGTTGGAGGGATCTGCAGCCGAGATGAGAGTCCTACGTTGGTGTGTCGTGTCTGGAGGACTCGTTGTACCAGAAGGTATTTTAATTTAACAACATACTTGAATGACTAAATTTTTGGCATTTTTTTTCCCGAGGGTATACGTCAAGGCATCGTTGTTGTGTACAGGGAAATTCTATCTTGTTGACTCAGGATATGGCAATACAGATAAGTTTCTTGCCCCATATCGGGGTAATAGGTACCACCTTAATTCCTTCAACATCATAGGGCTCGCCGATATAACAATTGTCGAGACTTATACAACCATCGACATGCTCAACTCAGAAATAGCGTTGAGAAGGCCTTTGGAATTCTTAAGAAGCGATATAAGGTTCTATGAAGTCCCATTCCATTTCCCTTCATGGTTCAGAAGCGTATTGTTATGGCTTGCTGCATCATTCATAACTTCATTCGATGCAGCCAAGGAAATGACAAATACTTCAACATGTCTATTGAACCATTACCAGTTGATCGTGATGACGATGTCGATCCTTATCTCAGTATAGGGGATGACGAATCATGAAGAGGTGATCAACTATGCAATTCCATAGCTGAGAGGCTATGGGATGCTCATCACACTTGAAGTAAGTGTCGGATGCTTCGTTTGACTACCATTGTACCATGCTCTTAAATTTTAAAAGTTACTATGTTGATCACGATTGACTTTATTATTAGTGCAATGCATTATTTCATTTGAGTTTCATATTGTATCCCCGTAATGTAGGAAATCAGGTTGTTTGCTCCTGAGGTTTAGTAATGTCTACCCAAAGTTATTATGTAGTTTTCGTGGGCCGTAGACAAGGGATTTATGAATCATGGCCTGAGTGTCAGCATGAGGTTAGTAGGTTCAAGCATGCCTTGTACAAGAAGTTTAAATGTAGACAAGAGGCAATTGATGCATTTCAGAATTATCGTAAACCTTCTGACCATCAATATATCGAAAAATTTACTGAAATGGAATATCAACGAGGAGAAAAGGATGAAGACATGGGCAGGACTGTGTGTGCACCTGTAAAAACAATTATATTCCTTTTCGTATCCTTTCTTGTAGTCTTCCTCTTGGGTTTCAGTTTGAGCAGGCTACATTAATGCTTCGATATTGTTAGCAACACTATATCTTGTAATATCCTAATGACTACTGATACTGATGTTTTGAGATGGTTTGTGATGGGCAGACTACTTTCGTACATTTAGATGTAATGCCAGCACTCATCTTGTTCTTTGATTTGTTATGCTGAGATAATATTAGGCATACTTTCACTTGTTTGAAGCAACATGTTCTTATATTAAAGTTTCGATTATATTTCGTTGAATTGGAAAACTAACCTGTATTTTTTTTAATGATTCCAGTGCCATTAAACTTTCCTACAAATATTTGCTTGACCTATTTGATATCGAAGCGTCGGCTGTGAACTCATGACTTGGAGGGCATTTATAAATGCAACCGTTGTGAAGCATCACAGTCAGTGCTCTATCAACGATGAGGGCCATGATGTTTGGTAGACGCATAACATTTCCTGAATTTGATGCATGCAAAATGTGACCATCAGGAAATAACTGCTGATACCGCCTTTCTGAGCCCACTAAATATAGAATCCATTTTTCGAAAATGGATTATGTCGGTAAGTTGCCTGAACAAGGATGAAATTGGATTTTGAATCAAAAACCATCAAATTGTCGCCATCTATGTCATTCTAGTAGGCACTTATGTCATATTAATGATACTAATTTATCAAAACAATGGTTTCAACTGTACGGATTTGGTTACCTCTTTCGACTATTAACTTCACATGCATTAAGGAGCTGGTTTCTCGTTGTCCTCTTCCAAACTTTTCCATCACCGTCGATCAGTTTGAGTGTCAGTATGTCATTAGGGTGAACTGCCTTGTGCCATTACTTTATTTGATTGGTTTTTAAAATTTTAGACATGAGATACACTTTTTTTGAAAGTATGTCTAGAGTATACTGTTACATGAGGACTTGGAGTATGATGCTTTGCATGACACATTATAAGCAGAATGTGCCGGTTCTTCACTAGGGGAGCTGCCAGGTAAAGAACACTGTCATATCTAGTAAGGGGGTATTTTCATGGCATTTTTTAACATTGTTTTCTAAAAATTGCATGCCATTTTTCAACTTTGTCTCAGGCCATGACATATAGATTGTGATGTGGTATGCTTGATTCTAGTTTTGAATTGTCTGGGGGTATTTTTATGGCATTTTTGAATTGTCTGGGGGGTCTTGTGTAGGTAGCAGAGGTTGGTTTTTTTTTGTTTCTCTTATCAGCTCTTGGTTGGGATTTATCTTAAAAGATGTGACCTTGGGGTGTGGGTGCTCTTATCTTCTACTATTTTCTCGTTAGGTGTCCAGGGAGCTGCTTTCATTGTACTTATTGTTTAACTTTTTCATAAGAGTTGACCTATTTGAGTGTTAGTTGGTGATATGGTGGGCTACCTCGTGTGTGAGTCTACTTTGATTGTTTAATTTTATTTAAGGCTTGAGATTCCTTAGTTTTGAAACCCGCCTCTTATGGATAGTGTTTTATGGAGTATACTGATTTATATAAGTATTTAGAAATCCATGTCATGTTGCTCTCAAGGGATCTGCAACAACTGTCCAGTTGTATATGATTAATTACTAATCCAGGATCATGATTGTGAAATCCTGACAATTCTGCTTTCTAAAGAATCTCTTGTCATCCTTACTTCATTACATGTCATGATGCTCTCAAGGGATCTGCAACATACGTCCAGTTGTATGTGTTAACAAATTAGTAATCCGGGATCATGATTGCGTTCACCTTTCAACTTCATTTCGGATGTTACATGGTGGTCTAACTTCAACTGCTGTTTTGTTGCAAGTAGTTTGATGGCCTTAAGAAGCAAACTATCTTAAGAAGCAATTTATTTTCAAGGAGGTTTCAGGATGGCATAACTTGTTATATACTTTAAAGTAGGCCAAATATTATCAATTGAACTGTCTTGTTTTAGTAACGGGTTATTTTCATGGCATTTTTTAACATTATTTTTGAATTTGCATGGCAATTTTCAACTTTGTCTCAGGCCATGACATATAGACTGTGATATGCTCTCTTGATTCTAGTTTGAAATGTCAGGGGGTATTTTCATGGCATTTTTGAATTGTCTAGGGGTCTTGTGTAGGCAGCAGAGGTTGTTTTTTTTTTCGATTTCTTATCAGCTCTTGGTTGGGATTTATCTTCAAAGATGTGACCTTGGGGGTGGGTGCTCTTCTTCTACTATTTTTGTCGATATGTGTCCAGGGAGCTACTTTCTCGTTGTACTCATTCCAACTTTTCCATCAACGTCGATCAATTTGAGTGTCAGTGTATCATTAGGGTAAACTGTCTTGTGCTGTAACTTTATTTCGATTGTTTCTAAAAATTTATGCCACGAGAAACATTTTTGAAAGCTTTCTTATTTTCTCACTATTTATGGATGCATAGCCATTTGTAAAAGGCAAATGATGAAACTTAAAATCCAATGTTCTAAGTTCAGGACTTTATACAGATAAGTTTAGGATTTTGAGTACACTTCATTGCTTGATGCTTGCGTATGTTAAGTGTCGACTGTTAACTCATGACTTGGAGGGCATTTAAAAAATGCAACCGTTGTGAAGCTTACAGTCTGACATGACACATACACCAACAGCAATGTGTTGGAGTATGCTGCAGTGCATGAAACATTCTAAGCAGAATGTGCCGGTTCATCCACAAAACCGACACATGTGGTCTCTGTAGGGAGAAATAGTCTTCGAGGCATGCATATTTTTAAAAATTGATAACTATTATCATTGCAAAAATTAAAAGATACATATTAATCTATTTAATATGCATCAAGATCATATCTTTGCCTATATATTCAGGGTCCTTTGATCTAAAAATATGCATATAAAAACATCAAGATCATATCTTGATCTTCAAGATGACTAGTCACACTATTTATCTTGAAGCCTGCCTTAAGATTAGAGATCAAATCACTTACTTAAG